>OV651824.1:17469146-17644171 GCA_927349885.1 Psylliodes chrysocephalus
ACTGAGGAAGAAGGCCAGGACGGACGAAGTTTCGTTCAAAGAGGCCCTTACCTCAGTGAAGGTTGCAGTGGTAGAAATAGGGTACCCGGAGATCAAAATGAGTCCAGAGAGACTATTAAAAGTCCAAGACTCGATCTCTGAGGCCCACGATAAAATCCCCACCGAGGGAACACAGGTAAGGTTCGCAAAGTGCAGCCATAAGCCAGGTTACCTGGTCGTGACTTGCGCGGACCGAACCAGTGCAGACTGGTTGCGGGACATCGTCACAACCATCCAACCTTGGGAAGGGGCAAACCTGAAAGCGTTGGAGGGTAACGATATCCCTAGGCCACTAGCCTGCACAACATTCGTCCCCGACGAAAGAGGACAAAGGCCCGAAGGGGATAAAATCCTCAAAAGGCTAAAAATAGCCAACCATGGGCTAAATACACACCTTTGGACGGTGTGGGGTAAAACCCCATCGGCAAAAGGTCAAACGTGGGCTTTTTCGATGGATCCTGAATCCCTGGAAGAGCTAAAAAAGCTGGACATGTCCCCCTACTATGACCTAGGGAGACTTAAATTCAGAGTCAAAGGAGGACATGACCAAGAACCCGCCGAAAAGGTGAATAACCCAGGCACAAGCAGGGAAGAGGAAACCAAAGAGTCCTCTACAGAGGAAGAAACCTTGGCAGAGGACGACGAGGTGAAGTCTTCCCTCAGCAGGGAAGAGGACACCAAAGAGTCCTCTTCAGAGGAAGAAACCTTGGTAGAGGACGACGAGGTGGAGTCTTCCCACAGTGGGGTCAGTCCCCTCAAGAGGCAAGAAGCCCAAGAGGTGACTGTACCTATGGAACTTGGAGAGGCCTCTAAGAAGGCAGACAAACTGCCCAGTTCACAGAACTGAGCAGATCGATCAGGGTTCTTCAGGTGAACCTCCATCATGCCAAGGCGTCCACCGCTACAGTATGTAGGAGGTTCGACAAAGAGGGTCTAGATTTGGCCCTCTTGCAAGAACCCTGGTTACATGGCGGGAGGGTAGCAGGCCTAAAACCCAACCAAGGTAAGATTCTGTACAACGAAAGGTCTAAAAGACCACGCGCATGCATCTTATACAACAATAGGGTAAATTGTGTACTAATACCGGTGCTGTGCACCGCTGATATTGTTACAGCTCTCCTAACTACGCCGACAGAGGAAGGAACAAAAAGATGGCTAGTCTGTTCTGCATATTTCCCAGGCGAGGAGCTATGTCCCCCGCATATAATGGGCGAAATAGTCTCATATGCGGCAAGGGCTAACCTCCAACTCATCATAGGATGCGATGCCAATGCCCATCACACCATGTGGGGAAGCACGGACATCAACATAAGAGGTGAGTCTTTATTACAATTCATCTTATCCGAAGGTTTAGTAATTGCTAATATAGGTAACAAACCAACTTTCGTCACGGCAACGAGAAAAGAAGTCTTAGATATGACTCTGTGCTCGAGTAAAGCAAGTGATAACATTTCAAAGTGGCATGTGTCAGACGAACCATCGTGCTCAGACCACAGACAGATTAGATTTGATCTAATTACCCCACCTCGAATTTCAACCAAATACAGAAACCCTAGAGAGACGAACTGGGAAAGGTATTCAACATCACTTGGAGAGTATCTCGAAGAGGGTATGGTGGAAATAACAGGTGAACAAAGCCTTGACCGAGCAGTAGACCAAGTAAGTAAGGCTATTATAACCGCTTACGAGGAAAACTGTCCGGAGAAAACAAGGCAGCAAAGAACAAAAACAGTCTGGTGGAATAAACACTTGGAACGCCTTAGAGGCGAAGTGCGAAGGCTATTTAATAAAGCCAAGTCAACCGAAGACTGGGCCCTATACAAGGCTAAACTCACGCAGTACAACAAGGAGATAAGAAAGGCTAAAAGGCAATCGTGGAGGAAGTTCTGTGAGGAGTTATCTGAAACACCCACATGCTCTAGAATCCACAAAGTCTTAGCTAAAGAGGGTGCTGCAAACCAAGTAGGATTTCTCAGGAAAGATGACGAAACCTATACGAAAACCTTCGAGGAAACGTTAACAATGCTCACAGAAGTACACTTTCCGGCCGCAGAAATTTTGCTAGACCCGATAGTAGCATATAGCCCTCAAAGAAGGTCTCGTAGGCCAACTCCTTTGGAATGGAGGCTAGCTACAGAAATATCGAGGCCGAACAAAATTAGATGGGCTACAAACAAATTTCAATCATACAAATCCCCAGGAGTAGATGGAATATATCCCATTCTACTACAAAAGGGACAGGAAATTCTAATTCCACATATGTGTCGCATATTTAAAGCATGTATAGCCTGGCGACACATACCAAAGGCGTGGCAAAAGGTGAAAGTCATATACCTCCCTAAAGTAGGAAGGTTTAATGACATGACGCCAAAGTCGTACCGCCCAATCAGTCTATCTTCATTCATGCTGAAAACGCTAGAAAGACTAATAGATAGATATATACGAGACGAACTACTGAGAGAAAATCCTCTCAGCGACCGTCAATATGCATATCAGCCAGGAAAGTCAACCGATTTGGCCCTGAATGATCTTAACAGGCTATTGTCAAAATCCCTCGAGGATAAAGAAATGGCAGTAGCAACTTTCGTAGATATTGAGGGAGCTTTTAGTAATGCTCAAACAAGATCTATAATTAACGCATTAGCAATAAAAGGGGTACCAGTAGTCCTATGTCAGTGGATAAAAGCCAGCCTAGAAGAAAGGGTAATAACATCATCTCTAGGCGAAGCTACATTGACAGCTAAAGCAGGCAGGGGCTGCCCCCAGGGAGGAGTACTATCACCCCTTCTCTGGTCAGTCCTAGTGGATGAACTTATAAAAAGGCTAATATCTGCAGATTTTTACTGCCTAGGGTATGCCGATGACCTGGCGATCGTCGTAAGAGGCAAGTTCGCAGGTACAATATCGGAGCGCACACAAACCGCTCTAAACATTGTCGACGAGTGGTGCAGAGAGGAGGAACTAACAGTAAACCCTCACAAAACCACAATAGTCAACTTTACAAAACGAAAAGTACCAACAGGACTAAAGTCACCAGTACTGAAAGGAGTGAAGATTCCATTCGCTCAAGAGGCCAAATACTTGGGAGTCATCTTTGACCACAGGTTAACATGGAATCAACACTTGCAAAAAGTCACCCAAAAGAGCACAACGTCCTTCAACTTATGTCGAAGGTTGTGTGGAAAAAATTGGGGATTACAACCAAAAATGTCCCTGTGGTTATATACTAGAGTCATAAGGCCGATGATAACCTACGGGTCGGTGGTATGGTGGCCAAAGACTAGGCAAGCTGGAGCCATTCGACAGCTCAATGGTATTCAAAGGCAAGCATGCCTGAGTACCACGGGAGCTATGAGAACGACTCCAACAGCAGCTATAGAAGTCATGCTAAACCTAACACCACTACATATATTCATTCAAGGCGAAGCCAGGTCTGTCACATACAGACTGCACAAAGGTTCATCGCCCATAAGCAGTTTGCATGGACGCGACTACAGCGAGCTATATAAAGAGTTGGAGAACGACCAAATAATGGGAATGCCTTCAGACGAAATGCTTCCAAAGTATAGCTTTCAAAAGCAATATAAAGTAAGTATACCAGACAGGGAAGCGTGGACGGGAGGACCTCCTATTCATGCAGATCTCACCTGGTATACAGACGGCTCCAAAACCCATGAAGGCTCAGGAGTAGGTATATATAGTACCAAGCCAAAGACAGGAATCTCACTGAGCTTAGGTAAACATGCGACAGTATTCCAGGCAGAAATAGCAGCAATACATCACTGCGCAAAAGAAGTATTAAGACAGAAGGTAAATGGGAAAACCATTGTCATATACTCAGACAGTCAAGCGACGTTAAAAGCACTCAGTTCCATGCAGGTACACTCAAAGCTTGTGTGGGACTGTTTGGAAGCCCTAACAGAGCTGGGTAGTCAAAACAGACTAACCTTAGCGTGGGTACCAGGCCACAGGGGACACAAAGGCAATGAAGAGGCTGATTTACTAGCCCGAGAAGGAGCATCAAATGCTCTTATTGGCCCAGAACCCTTCTGTGGTGTAACAAAAACAACTATCAGAACATGCACAAAGCAGTGGATGTTTAAAAAATCTCAGGAGTGGTGGGAAAACTCACCAGGACAGAGACAGGCCAAAAAGTTCTTAAAAGGACCATCGTCTAAACTCACCGAGCATCTACTAAGCCTTAATAGGAAAAATACTAGAATACTAGTAGGTCTATTAACAGGGCATTGTAGGCTTAACAAACATATGTTCAATATCGGTCTGACAGAAGAGGCCTTGTGCCGATTCTGTCAAGAAGAAGAGGAAACGGCAGAACACGTATTGTGCTACTGCGAAGGTCTGGTAAGACTGAGATTCCTTACACTTGGAGAAGAAAAACCAAGGGCAACTAGCTATACCGGAGAACTACTTTCCAGTCTATGGAGTTTACTACAAAAGACCGCATTAGACAGGGTACTCTAAACAATGATTAAAGGATATCCACAATAGATCTGAAAAGGTCGAGGTGGGGGAGGCCACATGGCCCATAGTCCTAATTAAATCTAATCTAATCTAATATACTGATTCAAGATACTAATTGGGCAGAGCTGGATACTTGTTTTGGTGTATACAGTAAGCACCATAAGTCTTACCCCCCTATCCAACTATATAATTGAGAAGTGATGTTAAAAACGTAGTAGAGAAGCATTAAGTTTTATAATGACAATATTGAGAAGATGTTGCTGACCCCAATAGTTTTTGGTGTCTAATAAAATCTTGTAATGTGAAGATCGGCATTTCATCAAAGGTTTCTTCGCAAAATACTTCGCCTCTGTTTTCCAAAAACCTAATAATACGAATTTATTAGACTCTCAAGGGGCTATTGTTTTTTCAGAAATAATGGTTGAACCAGTTCTACAAACTGTTTAAAAATAAAAGCCAAAAAAGTCACAGGTCAACCAACCTATATTTTTTAAGATTGTGCTGAGGCTGTTTATGTGCCTGCTACTCTACGTTTTAAGTTGTTTATTGAACAAGACCCTTTTTCTGATAGCTTAAATTATGCAGTTATTACTCCTGTATTCAAATCAGGCAATACTGGCAGGTTAAGAACTATAGGCCTATAAGTGTGTTCCGAACTCGGTGGCCAAATATTTGAGAATTTGCTTCAAGATAATATGCTGCTTTATTTTAAAGACAGCTTCTGCCAAGAACCGCATATTTTTCTTCTAGAGATGTCCACTTTTTCAAACCTGTGTGGTATTATAAAGTTAACTCAGGTGGATTTTATTTTGACATATTGTAACAGAGCCTTTGACTATAAAATAGATGACTCCATAGGGACCGTGGGTGCAACATAGAGGCAGCACTACTGCTGAATTTAACACTCTCTAGTGTTTAATTTTAGAATTAAATGGGGTAAACATTGCAAATAAATAATAAAGCATATTTTTTTAATTATTAAATATAGGTAAATATAGATACCGACCCCTAACAAACAATCGTATACATGGTAAAAATGATATAAAATGTGAAAAATTATAAAAATCTGGACATTTTGAGTAAAAAGATTTAAATGGCTATCAATAAATTATAAAGTTGTACCCGAGAATAACCAAACGCCGAGAAGCGACAAAGACCCTTTCCCGTCGGATCGGTTTTCGACGGCGCATGATCGAAAATATGGTGTCTATTTGCATGTGGCCAGCTCAATGAACTGGAGTGGGGTAGAATGATTGTCAATAGACTTGATGTGCGACTCTATGGGCGAAGATAGGTTATTTTTTTATCTCACTCGGGAGTATTTAAAATAACCATTTTCTATTTCACATTGTTATTGTCTGATCCACCAGCTTGTGGATTGAACAATAACAATGTGAAACAGAAAATGGTTATTATAAATAGTCCCGAGTAAGATGAACAATAAAAATGGCTGCGCCCATCGAGTCGCACCTTGTTCTAATAGTACAACATGTACATTGGCATTATCCAGTTCATTGGGCCAGCTAGATCAGCGCGACACCGTATACGAAGGTGTCCAGCGATTTTGATCCGAGCGCAACAACTGTAGTTTCGACTGTTTTGAATTATATAATTTTAAATGCAAAATCAAAATTTACTAAAAACATATTTAGAGTTGAGCAGTGTAAATTACAAATTTCCGCACGATAGCGCGACTGCGAGCCAATTATGCTTGCGTGCGGTGTAATTATGGTGTCTTCAAGGTCACCGCAAATCGACTTCACAAACATCAAACGTTCCGACAAAGCTGTCGCTTCTCGGCGTTTTGTTTTTCTCGGGTTGTACCCATAGCCCTCAGAAGGTCTAGATACCGCATCGTAAAAACATTTTGACCCCCATATGATGGGCGCCATGATAACTAAATGTCAATAAATTTTAAGTTGGCACTACTGACAAGACAGAATCGGCGCAAGTTTAGTAATAAGCGTAAGATCGGCGTTCGACGTATATAATCGATTTTATTATCTGTTGTGTTGTTTATTTTGTTCTTCTAGTAAAGGTTTTATTTAAAACATTATTTTTTAATTTAGTCGTTTAGTGTTTTATTTTAATAAAAAACATTTGTGGTTTGGTGTTAAATTTTTACAGGATTTTCAAAATCTCTTTTTGTTTTGTACGTGAATGTAACAATGCATCTAACGGTAGAAGATACAAGGAAGGAATAACATTTCATGTGTAAGTTTTCACAAATATTTGTGTATTTACAAAATCAAATAATTTGTATGTTTTGTTGTAGCATACCAAAAAATGTTAGGAAAGAATAACTGATAGCCATAGGAAGACCATTGAATCATTTTGTGACTTTAGTATAAGCCCAGAAAATTTGGGGATACTAGCTGAAACGGCAAATGTGTTATTGGCTCCTTGTTAATGACCTATTGTACAATTTTTCCAACACAAATTCCATGATCCTTTGAACTTGGCTGCACCGTACTGATGAAGACCAATAGTCAGAAAAACGTGTCGACCGTTACTTCTTTTTTACTTTTTTTTATTCGGAAAATGTCCACTATTGCTACCTTGATACAATAATATTAGTTCCGTTCTAAGTAGGTACATATTATAGTTTGTATGTTTTATGCTTTATTTTATTATATGTAATAAATGATAGGAAATATACTTTTATAGTAAATAAATTGATTAAAGCAATATGTAAGAATAAGTTCATCTAAGGATTAAATTGTTAAAGCAATTTTTCATATCCATTGTTTATTAATTTGTTTCATTTAATTCTTTCTTATTGAGTAAGTTATTTCATATAAATATGCGATACTTGTAAAATGTAATATTTTCTTTTAAATAGGTATATATTATGATCGTATAAAATATTGTTCAGTTAATAAAAACAGAAATATTTTGTCTTTTATTCAAAAGAAGTAAATTTTTCAAAATATATTTACCTACCCCAAAAAAAGATTAATAAAACCAGTTAGTCATATACACATTTTCTATATATTTATAGAGGTACTTTTTAAATAACTTTCAATACATTCGAAATCTGTGGTTTTATTAAACTCAATGTAACAAATAATAATAGGTATTCTCAAAAATATTTAAAAATAAAATCGAGATGGGACTCTTGTATAATTTAGTGACTATTCGCCTATGGATAGTGCACTGCTGTATGTCCCTGGGTTTTCTACATTAGAACAATACTGCTTCTCCACTCTAGCAGTATTTTTTGCATCTCAGATTATATTTATTAAAAAACCAAGGAATTGTTTTGGGCCTATTGCTGGGCCCTTTTCAAACATTCCCAAAGTTTTTTTTTTTTTACTTTCTGCTGATTGGATCTCCGATAGCGACAACTCCATTTGTTGTTCCACTAGTTTTTTTATCAAATTTTTAAAATAACTTCTATATATTTATCTTTTGCAATGACTTTGCTTACCTGCTTCATAATCTCTTCCCTATGCCCCAATTTCTCTAACAGGTGAGATCTTATACTCGCTCTATTAAATCAAATTATCATAGTTTATTTGAAAATGCTTGGTAGCACAGTTTTTATGGCAAAGGTCCATATTTTTATATAATTTTGCTATTATTCATTTTCAAATAAACTATAGGAATAGGAGTAATCTACCCAGACAGCACACCAAATCCTTTGGATATCTACTGAACATCCCAATATCCACTGAATGTCCAGTCCATGGTAGATATATATTTTATATCCATGAGATGTAATTTATAGACATGCAAATGTCCATAAATAATAGTAATTATATAACAAATTATTAAAAAATTACGCCATTGTTCTCGCCATTGTGGCTAATAGTACCGTTCAGATATTTAAAATTAATTTTTTTAAGGTGTATTCAATATCCCATGAACATCCACTAAATATATTAAAGTATAGGCGCGAACGCAAACCATCGTGGATATCCACTAGATGTTATTTGATTCTGCTTACTAAGTATAGATGGCGATACCACTATCGCATCTACTCATGCTCGACCCGCCGTAATAGAGTTCGATCGAAATTTTTGTCCTACAGACTCCATTAGAGGCTGGAGTCGAGAATTTCCATCTATTGTTGAAGAGTCCTAATAAGGATGACTTTCTCCTTAGTGGCCAAAATCAAAGGCAGAGTGTTGAAAATATTTTTAATCTCTGCTATTTTCTTTCGACGTTATTCAATAATCATTGGTTACTTATGAACCTCTACTAAAGATATCCATAAT
The DNA here is from genome assembly GCA_927349885.1 of Psylliodes chrysocephalus. NCBI lineage: Eukaryota > Metazoa > Arthropoda > Insecta > Coleoptera > Chrysomelidae > Psylliodes > Psylliodes chrysocephalus. The sequence continues at coordinate 17,477,888 of OV651824.1, forward strand.
ATATTTTGGTGAATATCCGAATATCTTCTATATCCTGGGATATAGACGGACATTTGGTAGGATATCCATATTGGATATATTGAATATCCACAAAATATATTCTGTGGATATCTCTGTGATTTCTTGTATTTTCTGGAAGATACCCATTAGATATTTTGCTGAATATCCATTAGGATATCTTCTATATCCTGGATATAAACGGACATTTGGATATCCATATTAGATCCACCGAATATTTCTGATATCCTGTGGATATATTGGATATCCACAAAAGATATTCTGCGGATATCTCTGGGATTTGGTGTGTTGTATGGGTATTAGTTTTTCTAAAAATACCTTGTTTCCGATGTAAGTATATCTTTCCCTAGTTAAAAAATTCGAGTTTTTATTTTCATAATATAATATAAATAAATGACCGGTTAACAATCACATTCTTTTAAATAGTACATTTGACATTAAAGTAGGTATTTTCTCCATATTGCCAAACAGGAACAGATGGTTTACTTGTAATTTGAATTATATTACATAATTCTCACTGAATTTCTCTATAATTCTCATAGCAATATGTACACAAACCACTTATCCAATAATATATAACCACGTAAAAATTACATTTCAAGAACGAGAAATTTTATAAAACCGGTCCTGTCTGAACAGATCTAGGAAAATCAAATAGGTTTGTCAAAGTTTTGTTCTTAATTTGAAATTGGAAATTGTGCGTCTCACTCACTTATAACTAATAACAAAGTGCAGATTATCGGTGTTCACGTATTACAGAACACACAAACTAAAAATCAGTGTAGCCAAAACATAAATTTACCTAACATGGCGACAAGCTTGAATGGGGTCATTTTTTTGTATTGACAGTACACGCCAAGCGGTATCTAGACTTTCTGAGGGCTATGGTTGTACCTCAAGCAAGTATATCCAATGTCAAAATATCGGTATTTAATGACATTGCATTTAAAAGTATCACAATAACATTTAAAAAATGTAAATTAACAAAAAATATTGAGAACCATAACAATAATTCTTTTTAGCTTTATGTATGTCGAAATGTCATTCATCCACCTGAGCGTAAAAGAAAATCAAAGTATGTGACCTGAGCAGAGATAATGGAGATAAAGATAGGAAACGCCCATAAGAAGCCAATGCTTAACAACGACCAGCTTTATCGCAGTTAACATCTGACACAATATGTGGCGCTTTCATCGATATCAAACAACGCAGCGGGAAATTTAAAAACTTGATAATAAAGGTTATATAAATATCGACTGCACTCTCATGTTCTTTTAAATAAATTTAAACAATGTAATTACGATAAATTATTTATTAAAAAGAATACTACACTAACAGTCTATTATCGATTAATTATTGTAAATCTATATTCATGACAAATATTTTTTAATTTTTGATTGTTATTTGTAACATTGCATTTTTGTTTTTATTTTCCAAACGAATGGCCAATGATTTAAAAATGTTGAGTGCAAATTCAATAATGGGAATTCAGATATTTTTGGTCCTATATCAAATCTTCTTTCTAACGTTTTGAAGCCATTTTCTTGTTCTAAAACAATAAATAATACATAAATACCTACTTTGTGATAAAAGTTGATTACTATTTGTGTTACTTACATGAATAGATCTTACGTACTTTGGTTAATTAAAGAACGCCACATTGGGGTTGTTAAATTTGTTCATGTGGCATGTGTTACTAATGCAATACGTGCCCGACTTATTGTAATATTACAAAATTTAATTTTTGTCCTCAAATTTCACATAGCCACAACTATTTCGCTTAGTTCATCTAGAGGATAACACAGTAATGAACTCAAAATTTAAAATTTAAATTCAAGATTCTTCGATATACATAAAACTGACATTTATATTTACAAACTGTCTAGTACTGTCCACGTCTACTGTCTGTCTCAGTGTTGCCAAACGTAGGATTTAAATTGTTTTTATACGATTTTTTAACTCTCTGTACGATGTACGATTGCATCAGTGAGATCCATTGATAACGCAACGTAAGGATACGTCATATGCATTATTTTTGATATACAAAACTGGGACCGGTAGGCGTGGCTTTTGCACTCACTAAAATGGCGGAAGAGCAGCACCGGATTTACAAGTTTTTATTGTACTATTTCTGGTTAAGTATCATTATTTGAACTATAAAAAAATGAATTTCCTTTTTTATTGACATTGAGTTAAAAGGTGGTGGAAGGCCGAGGGTATAAAAGAAGGGGGTTTAAAAGCTTAAATATGCCCGGTTTTCAGCCGAAAGGTGCTGAATAAAGTAAATGAAAGAAATAAAATATAACTGATTTAATTATCACTCAAGTGGCTATTAAGCGCTGGAGAATATATTATTTTCAAAATTGCAACTAATCAATGACCATGACATAACTAACTTGGGGCCGATTCCACCATTGGGTTTAACGAAGTTTAAAATGACATTTTTATATAAAATAAAATTTTAGGTATAGATCCAATGACGATATTATGGTGGTTGGTTTGATCTGGGCTTCTCACCATCTGCAGAGATTATGACTATATACTTATGTAAAGGTCTACCGTAGTAACACACATGCACCACAAGTGTACCGGTCCAATTTAATTGGTCTATGCACAATAATCATGCATGTATGATTGAAAGTCAGACAAGAATGTGAAGATAAAGTTGAAGTCTCAATCATAGTTAAAGTCACAGATGAAGTTAAAGTTAACAGTAAAAGAGTTGAAATTGTTGGCTGGTGATAAAGGGAGGCCAACATTTAGGTAATAAATCTTTGACGAGTTAGGAAAAGTATCCACTGTAAGTGCTTTTCTTAACCACTAAGATAAAAACCAGAATATTTCCTAATACACAATTTCTTCGCTAGGCAAAATAAGAAATACATTTGTGAGAGTACTTCCCAAGTGTTTTTTCAAAAGTTCTAAGAACAAAATTGACGAAAATGGCCTAATCCAAGTTCAAATTCTAAAAACTTGAACATTAAAGATAAGTATATATCTTACTGTAAAACAAGTAAAACACCGTTGTGCAAATAATGTGTGCTGTGATTAAATAAAAGTGTACAAAGAATAAAGTTTTAATATTTTCTTATCCATATCTATGTGTGATATTTATTTTTAATACTAAACAAACGGTTATGATTTTGTTGCTAGTCTCATTAAAAAAGACTAAGTGAGTATTGATGTTAAATATTTATTATTATAAGAATTTATATACAGTATGTTCATAATGTGCACTGTACAAACTTAAATATATTCCTGAATTCATTTCAAGCAATAAAAAATGTCCTATGAACGAATATCCAATTCTACATAGTTACCAAGCTAAAAGAGTTTAAATATCAAAAGATGTATTAACATAGTATGCCATGTGTTTGAATATGTCAAAACACAGCACTGAATGTTTGATGCCTTGGTATGGAAATCGTCACTGATACTCCATACAAGCAGCTCGCAAATATTCATGACAAAATCATTAAAGGTACACTATGTTGGCATATTATTAATTCAAAAACAGCAAAGGCGTGTTGCAAATTTAAATTTATCATAAAAAGGAAAAGTAGTTGACAAGTGTAGTACTGAGTAGCCAACTGACGTTTATAATTATTGTTGATAAACAACCAAAAGTTTTGAAAATGTGATATTTAAGTTTGTATAGTATGTCTTGCTACATCCTGTATATGTTACTGATCATTTTAGAGATGTAAAAAATGTAATCTGGACAGCTACAGCTCAAATAAACAAACGCAGATGTAGTAGATGTGTCCAATGTAAATAAACAAATGCATAAGACCTAAAAAATGCATCAGATGTGGATATTCTAACGCAGCAATAGTTAGTAGGTTTTTGACATTGACACCTATGAAGATCAGTATTGTGGCAGTACCAGGGTGCATCGACGATGTTCCTTAATACTTTATTCTGGAAACGTTGAATAACTTCGATGTCACTTTTACTGGCACACCCCCAAAGCTGGCGATTCGCTTCATTTTCACCAATTCCTTTAAACGCACTAATCTGAAATAAATTATAGGTAATTAAAAAGGTATATTAATATTGTTTTAAATGAACTATAATAAAACAAACAATACTCATGCATACACAAAACATGAAGCTCTACTTTTCAATTAGCTATAAAACTAATAAATAAAATTGGTGGATGGACAGCAAATGTAGGTTATATTTAAATAGAAATAAGAATATAAAATGCCTATAAATTAAATTTGATAAACGAAATGGCGTACGATTAATGTACTTCTCAAGAAAATGCTTGAAACATATACTGCTGAATTTAGAAGGTTACCAATTATACTTGTTGACAAACTGTATCCACGCGCTACGTTTTATAGGATTTTTTGGAAATCTATAAATATTATTTCGTATGAAAAAGTATTATTCCAATATAGGTAGGCCCAAAAGTTGATAGATGATTTTTTTTGCATTTTTAAAAGCATACTTTTACACATTTTATACAAACTTGTCATAATACTGTCCTGTATAATATTTATAATTTTGATACTAACCTATGAAACGTTATTCCAGTCGATTTTTCACAAAAACGTCTATCGCTAGAGCAGGAACGTATAACACAACAAGGCATTATATACTTTATAAGTTTGTAACACTCAAAATTTGCTCAAACACAAATTAAATTCAAATTTAATTACACAAATGACACTAAAAATATAACCTGTAAAATTTGACAATTTGCACTCACAGTAATGGCGGACCGGTCCCACTTTTCGCTTACGCATGTCGTATCCCTAGGTTGCCAGATCAATGGTGAGATCGTACCACAGACCTTGATCGTACGTAAAAATATTTAAATATCTGCAACAACTTCAGAACATAATACAATAAAACTCAAAAACTACTTACAAAGATTCATATGCCATTCGTAATTTCTGCAGGCAGTCATTTTCGTTCTTATCGTGATTTTGATCAAGGTGATTTTGTACACCGACTATCACGGCACAACAAAAGCTTGCATGCAAAATTTTAATCACTTTCAAGTGACAGTCATTGATTACTTTAAATGTGTTAATTTAAAGTTTCATGTATTCTCTTTAGTTTTTTTTTTTTCGTTGTAAACATTTTTATAACTAGATAAATAAATTATCATGCCAAAGTTTTTTTTTTGTCATTCCATTTAAGTTATATTATGCTATGCATGTATCTATTGTACATTTTTTTGTCAAAATACCATTTTTCCACTATACTTGTACGATCTCTCAAAAAAAATATTTGGCAATACTGGTCTCTCTACAAACGACGTAGACCTGTAGTTAACATCTGAGACGCTAGATGACGCCATCGTTGCTGCGGTCGTTGCGTTTCCAATCTTTATGTCTCTAATCTCTGCACCCACATACTTTGATTCTCTTTTACTATACGGAGAATGGTCGCACTGCGCAGCTTTCTGAGTGCCTTTTAAAAGGAGATAGAAAACTCCGCCATTTTGAACCCTTATTACGTGTTGCCTACATCTTGGCGCAATATTTTTAATAGGTGCGTTTTAATCATCCGCTTCTGCTTCGGAATTGTCAGTTTTCTTGTTTTAATCTGACAGGTTAAAACGACTAAACCGACAATTCCGGAAGCAGAAGCGGATGATTAAAACGCACCTGATATTTTGCTTGCTGCTGTCAGTGTCAGTGAATATTATTTTTGAAGTCACAGTTTATTGCTAAAGAATCAGTTAGCTCACTCGGACCAGTTGAAAGTTCCAAAATAACATCCACTCCAGGGATACAAATTCAGGATGCGCAGAAGACTGCTGTTTTATTATAGGCGGTTGTCATATATTGTATTATCCGAGTTGCACAGTGTATAAACTGAAACATTGAGATCCAAAGTGCCGACGCAGAGTGAGCGATCTGATTCTTTAGCTGTAAACTGTGTCACAGGGTTCAAAATGGCCGCGCTCTATGTTGGGCGTGTCGGACCTCTCTCTTGCCTAGTATAGTAATCAAAGTATGTGTCTGCACCTGAGTTTATGGGACACCCAATGATATACCTACATAATTATATAGATTGCTCACCCATCTATAAAAAAGATTACGAAAAGCGGATTGCAATGTGCACTGCTTTATTGCCTTTCCTAGTGCCCACTAAATAGAGCCGTTCTAGCCCAAATGTGTTTTAAAATAAAATTTCAGCGTTTTAATCTTTAGAAAAAGAAAATAATTACTTACTTCAAGACACGTTATTATGTATTTTGAGAGTTTAGTTTCCATGTAGTTAAATAATATTAAGAGATCTAAACAATTTTTATAAGGATAGATGAAAATAATTTTAGACCACTCTCATTTCAGAAATAACTCTATATAAAACACATAATTGCAATATGTAATACAACTTTGAAAAGGTAATTAAGCAAGTTTAATTTTAGTTTCAAAGCATGTATGTTTCTAAGGTCATATCTATCTAACATACTAAATCAAAAAATTAAATGAAAAACACAATTTTTGAAAAACGAATACACGATTGACACCAAAATTTAAAATTGAATGAGCACTATCAGTTTTATTATCTAAGTTTTATTATCCGGAATTCAAAGTGTTTTAAAAGAACTGAAATGCTCATATTATGCACGCAGGTAATTGTACAGTATTCTAGTAAGACCCCGCTTAATTCTTCTGTCACATGAGCGCCACATGCAGAGTCTAGTAGTGATCTAATAAAAACTGTTCAAAAGAGTTTGCTCATATATTCTGGGACATAATGTATTTTTTAGTGTATGAGTAAACAAAACAGAACTAAAGTTATACGTACCCAAGCTTGGTCACACGGCAACACTTCATAATTCAGAGCACCTACTGTACTGTCATTAACTGGCGAAGGAATGATTAAAAAGGGAGCAAGAGGATTTTGATCAGGATTGCTCAGAAAGCTAAACCACCTGAAAGTACAACATTCTTTTAATATTTGGTAATATTTGAAATATATCTAGTTTACATTAGAATAGACAAACATCGCCTTAGCAAGTATACAGTTATGGAAATCTGAACTTGGACCCTCTATAGGACAAGGTAAAAAAAATAAAGACAACTGAGAAGCGCACGGTATATGCGACTTCCTATTCACTCTCACTTACGTTTGTTTGGCTTATATGGACCGCGTTTTAATTTCAGCATCAAATGTTCGAGAGTAATAATATTTTCTTGTTAATTTAAATAATTTAGTCGCCTAAAGGTCTATTTACACACATCAGTGCCGTATCAGTGTCTGTACTGGGTCCTGTACATTCAGTGAAATTCGTGCAAGACGACTTGTTTTACTGATGATGAATTAGGAATTATTGCCATAGCTCTACACGAGGAAGATGAAGAAAATCAAATAAACGAAAATAGGTAAATAAAGCTTAGATGAAACGAGAAAGTGAAGGAAAATTCATTACTCTATATAACGAATTGGTGGTGGATAAAACAAATTTTTTAAAATATTTTAGAATGTCTCAAAATTGTTTTAATATATTACTTATAAATAGCACAACTCGATTAGTTTTTCATTCATATTTATACACAAATTCATCGAGTTTTCGTCAGTTTGTCAGTAAAATACACAAAACTATCGTAGCCGACTTAAATAAAGATTACGAAACGGACACTGAAGCAGCACTGATAGTAAAAAATGTCACTGTGCCGGACTTGTCTGAACAAGTCGACTTAAGACTAAGGCAACAATATTTTATTTTTCACTGACACTTATTAGCACTGATGTGTGTAAATAGACCTTAAACATTATTATTAGGATTAAAATAAATGTAAACATCTACCTTAATGGATTACACCACACAGCTCCGTAACTTCCGCAAGCATTTTCCATTACGGTTCCTCCTGTTGATGGCAGAGAAACATCCTTGCAGGATTCATACGTTTTCTTCATAAAGGATTCACTCATATTGAGAGTTATATTGTCCGAGTACGACGTAACTAGAAAATAATAACTTTCGTTCATATAAATCTTGAGTATGGCTCAAGAATACAATACAATACAGGAGAATAAAAGTTATAAATATTAGACATTTATAGGCATTGAAGAAAAGGATGAAATGAAAAACTTCCAGTCCAAGCTAAAAAAAAGCAAACAATGGATAAATAGTAGTTTGTGCAACAAGAGTGGATATGATGGCCATATCCTGAGTGCGATGTGGACAATCCACTCGAGTTGTACAGTATATATTTTCTACGACCCACTAACGAAAATTTACAAATAAAAAATATATTTTAGGTTATTAAGACAAAATAACTAATTTTAAAATAATTTATGACTTTTAATAATTTTTAAAATAAAATAAACGAATAAAAAAAAAGTTCTTTTTATTTTTCCCCATCCGAGAATCGAACTCGACTCTTCCGTTTGAAAGGCAAGAACACTAATCACAGGACCAGCTATTTTTTTTATTTTTGTTCCATAATTAAATTGACTTCATACAGTTTTATTTAAATTAACAAATTATTTATAATTATAGACGAAATAAAAACAGAAATGCTGTTATCTATCGATTCTACACAAGAATGACCCATTTTAATGTACGTTTAATCTCAATAACTAAAAAATATACTGATAATTAGTTTGACAGAATTGTCACTTATTTAAAATTTTAAAAATAATAGCAGTCGGTTGATCAAAATATGAGGGTGATTGGTGGATTTATTTTTTTTTTTTTACTGCCTAGAATGGATATGAAATATATTCGTTCAGTTGAAGGCAATAGCATAATTTTTCGTTTTGTAATATGTGCGTAGATAAGCTAATATCCATGTGGGTGTAGAAAATAGTAAATTGTTTCACGAGTGACGAAAAATGATTTTCGACGAGTAAAACACTATACTTTTTCTACGAACTCTATTATGTCATGTAGGTACCTACTAAAATGAAAAAAAAAACAAACGTTAGCAAATGCTTTATTTTGTGTTAGGAATAACAAAAAATTAACCAACAATTAAATATATCAGAAATATTATTTATTATTTAAATATTGATTTATTGTTATATTTGAACAATTGTTCAAAATTATGGGGTTATCACACTCAAGCTTTTTATTTATTAAGGTAGATGCCGACATATTTGTTCTACTGTTAAATGTCATTTCAGATGATGATGCGCCATAATCGGATGAACTAGTAGTTTCCTTATTTTGTACAGATTGTAAAATTTTGGTTTGTATTTGGTTTTTACTGTTCGTGGATTCATCAACATATCCTTCCGCAACACTACTAGATTTCCAACCACCGTGCTTTTTTAACAGAAGCAAGTCACCTCCTGCATCCACTAATAGCGTTGCGGATGTTCTGCGGAAACAGTGCCCAGTGTAATCTTGAGGATTCGGAAGCGTTAAAAACTGAGCAATTTCGTTAGTAAATTTACTGATTTTATTAATTCCAACAACCTGTCTGCTACACTTTCCATTCTGATAGTTAATAAAGAATCTTGAATTAATTTGATCCATGTTTGCGGGATGTAGGCTCATATATTTTTTATAAATATCATAAAAGGGTCCAGAAATATGAAAAGAACGCGGAACTTTTGTTTTTGTATTACGGATTTTAACTAACAGAATACTTCCAGTATCCTTTACATCGCTTATTGTTAAATCTTTTAGTTCGTGGCAACGACAAGCGCCAGATAATCCAAAAACTAATGCTACCTACAAATATTAGTAGTTATGTATTAAGTATTTGTTAAAATAAAAATAATAATTCCGTTACCTTTGTTATTAAATATTTATAGTCAGGTGCATTCTTTAGGAAAGTCTTTATGTCTTCAGGCGAAAAAATTTTGGATTTTTGGCTTTTAAAACCATCAGATTTTCTTTTCAAAAGCGAACGTAACTTTGGATATTTACTAATATCGACATCATTTTTAACAGAGAGTGTAGTTCTTAGCATCGAATAAATGGACCATAACGTCGACGGTTTAAAATTTGAACATATTTCTCCAAAGTAAGCTAGTAGTACAGTTTCCGAAAATGATTTCACTTTATTTTTTTCTCTCCAGTCCAAAAATTTGAGTTAAATTTCTTCATATCTCTTTTTTGATTTGGCCGGTAATAAATCTGAAGAGGTTTCTTCAGCTTTAAAAATAATTTCTGGGGGAGTACAATCGCTTTCTGACTCAGACATCATGAAAATGTGTTAAATTTAGGACGAACTGAAACTGACAGTTCTCAAAAGTGATAAAACTTCAAATAAACAAATGAAAACCAGGAAACTAGATGTAGATTGGTATAATTTGCACTATTTTTATACATTTTTATTTTATCTTTAATTCATTAAAGTTTAGGTAAATACGCATATATAGAATTTAATGAGCATCTTTTTATTTCATTATTAATAATTATAAGATGCCAAAATATTATACGAGGCGACTGATATATGAAAATATGTAACAACTTACTTTCGTCACTAGAGACGAAAGTAAACGTTATGGGATTTTTTCTCACTAGTGACGGAAATCAAGTTTTCGCTGAAAGTATCCTGTGGCGAAAGATGTCTTTTTGTAAGAGTTCGTAGAAAAAAACTGTTTTCTACATAGCGTGTAGCTCAATATATTAATTCTATCGGTTCTGAAAAGCTTTTATGCCATCGCTGTAGGCTGATTTGTGCAATTCCTTAAAATAGGCATTTGTGGCAGCAATTTTTTACCAGTAAGAATTTTTTTCAAATTCGGAAACAAATAGAAATACGAAGGAGCTAAATCTGGTAAATAAGAAGCATGAGACACCAGCATAATGTCTAACTGATGAATTTTTGCAATAGCAATTATTAGCAATTTATGAAAAGGTGCATTGTTCTGGTAGAACAGAATTTTCTTTTTGGCCAAACCGGGACGTTTCTTGTTAATTATTTTAGTTTAACGTAAGTTGGCGTAATAGTTAGGAGTTATTGTTTTTTTGAGATAATCTATAAAAATTATAGCTTCTGCATCTCAAAAAATCGGTAAAGTATTTTACCCAGAACTAGAAATTGTAAAAATAGGGTATTTATAAGCACTTAAATTTTATTAATTTAAAATCACCAAACCCAAAAGATAGATTAAGATCTTCTATGTTCCTGTAAAAAACACCGTGTTGGGGTTTGCTGCCGTGATCTTCCAAGAGTAGATGTTGCTCTGCTGCCCTTACTAGACGTTTTACTTAAGCGGGTTCAACCTTGTAAGAGATTGGTTGTCATCTATTTCAAATCTGAGACCTAGTTCATCCACCTGCAACCGTAAAAAGAAAAGCCCCGATACCAGTTGTTTTATGATCTCGAACCAGCTGCAGTAGTGGGTCCTCACTATTGGCTACCTTGCAAGCTAAACTCACAGTTAATCTATCATGCAACCTCTCCAGACTCAGAAGACCTCTGCCCCCTTGATGACGTGGAAGGTAACTGCGAGAGACCGGTGAGCGTGGGTAGATGCTTTTGTTCATATACATCATCTTGCATGTGCTTACATCTAGTTCCCGTAGTTCATCTCGCCTCCACTTGAGCACGCCAAATGGATACAAGAGCACAGGAACGGCAAGCATATTAGTGGCAGCAACTTTGTTGATTCCGGAAAGCTGGGATTTCCATATTTTCTGGAGACGCTACCTATACTTACTATGGAGCGTTTTTTTGACGTTGTTAGTGTCATGCATTCGGTGTTGATCAACACCAAGATACTTGTAAGTTTCGTCATCATCCAAATGACGAAGTTTGCTCCCGTCAGTAAGTTGCTCGTTCTCAGGCTGGTCTACGCAACAGCCTTTCTGAAGTCTCAGAACGGCGCATTTGTCCAATCCAAATTTCATACCGATATCCCGTGTGTATTCTTGCACCACTTTCAGAGATTGTTTTAAATCCCGGTAGCTCATAGCATAGACCTTAAGGTCGTCCATGTAAAACAGATGTGTAACCTTGTGTGTGCGATTCCCAGGTGTGCCGCATTGATATCCGCGAGTTTGCCGAAGAGCTACCGAAATGGGGAGTAAAGAATAAAATGTATTTTTTTGTATTTTGTATTTTCTATAGTTAATTGGTTTTTAACTGTTAAGTGGTGACCTAATCAAATATATTATAAATAAATTTTATTAGAATTCGGTAGTATTAATGTTTATTTTATTTTTGTTTTGTTTTATAAATAGCTTACTTCTACACACATATATTATATCTAGGCACAACCAATAACTATGTTTTGATTTCATTGATTAATAGATTTATTATAAAACATGTACATTTAATTTTATTACTACTAGAAATAAATTATTATTTGTTTTTACTTTTCTTTTATTTACTCTATGTAAAAAAGATTTCAGTTTCTAAATGATCTACTTGAAACTAAACGAAAATAATATGTGACCACAAATCCATTTGAAAGCATATAGTTTCAAAACCTCTATCTACAATAAAAAAAAGTTTTCATTCCTAAACGAACATATAGTCATTTTCAGTAAAACATATATACAATACAGTATATAACAAAAGCTTAACATAAACAGATAAAGAACATTCTTTAATAAATTTGTTTATTATTCTTGCGAATCAATTATCTAAATTTTATTTATTGTGAAATTACAGTGCATAAATGGTAAACATAAATACGAATCCTTTTAAACCGTACGCCATTGAGAATGGATTATCTGCCCCTCTTCCCTCACGCCAAAAGTGTGTGTATGTATTTCTGTTAGGCACTGGTTTCAAAACCAACTGGCCAGTCAATCTTTAATTAATTTTAATAAAGTTTATTTTGTGTTATTTCAATTTTAAGTTCTATCCTTACAATATTTCATAGTTCACATTTTATTTGATGACCCCGCTTATACTTAATACATTGAATGATAATTTTTAGTCTTATATGCCCTAAGATAGGCACAATCTTTATTAAATTAAGTTTTAGAATGTAAGTGATCTGCGCATACTCATATGTCAAAGAAAGGGTGGCACTAATAGTGACTGACATTAAGGTGATTACAGCACCCCTTATAATTTTCGGACAAGCATATCTCAAAAAGTAATTTATAAAAAAATTTTAAATTTTTCGAAATTTAATAAAGCAATAATAACTAGAATATGCATATATTTTAAAGTTTTAATTCCTTCCAGTTTCCAAGAAAAGAAATCAAAGGGTTTAAATTTTGAATTAACATAATGAAAATAAATGCATTCCTTGACAGCACTATTCGTAATATAATCCGCAAATTTAAGCTCTTAATGTTTTAAACTTCGCCAAAATTAGTGGCTCAAATACCTCGTTAAGTGCTATCTTTTGGTGTAAATTTGGTGCAAATCATTGCAAGAAACGAATGATGACTGAGAGTGTACGATACGATAGTTACAGACGCGTTACACCAGAAAGCAGCACTCAACGAGGCGTTTTAGCCACTAATTTCGGCGAATATATATAAAATTACCATCCGTCCCGATTTAGTAGGGATAGGCCCGATTTAAAACCACTAGTCGCGATTTATCATGTGTTCCGCTTTTGTCCAACGAAAACATATAAATTTTTTAATTTTTATGGTGACGTGACAAACCACTCTTTTATATATATATTTTTTTGTTCTTAACTGAACCAAACCGTCACTACTGCAAAGAGAATTCGTAGAAATACTTCCTTGTTTTCGATTTGTCCCGTTTTCTACTTTTCAAAATATGGTCACATTAAATATATATATAGCGTGAGATTTAGTAAATAATTTGATCATTCTCAGTAACGTCTAGCACACTATCGTAACTTTCTGATAAGCCAATAGCTCTATAGTCTCTCGCGGTTCGTTGATTTGATGAAGAGGACATTTTAAAATTCGAAGCCTTTCTAGATAAATTCAATTTATACGTAAACTTCAACATGTATCTACTAATAATTTTTGTAAGTTAAGGACTTATTTTCAAACTTAAAAGAACTCATTTCTCTCAAGATTTTTATGTGAAATGTCATATGTCAACGTGAAAACAGTATTTCAGGTTCTTGGGAGAATATTAATCCTCTCGAAATAAACCTGAAGAAACAGTCTGCGAGTTTTGACTGGATTTAAAAATACTGTTTTAACGATGACGTATGAAATTTCTCATGAAAATTTTGAGAGAAATCACTTTCTCTCGAGTTTGAAAATAGCCCCCCAGAAATTGCTGAGCGGTGGAGTTATTGTTGTGGCCTCCATGTAAGCGAATACAATGGTCTTAAGATATTTGGCATATTGGTAAAAACTGTAAATGTGAGTCGGTGTTTTTAACACGTTGACTGCCGATACCATATGTAGGACCTTCTCGAATAACCGGACCTTTTTTTTGTGCAAACTTGTAAAAAAAGTATTCCTTAGTGATGTGTTCATTATTATAAATAATTTTAGTTAGTCCTTATACCTGAAACTACTGTGACTCAAGGGTTGAGTCATCGGCCTCTGACTACTATTTTCTCAATAAAAGGCCGATGACTCAACACTTGAGTCAGACCCAAGAATTACCTATGTGATGAAAAATAAACACTAGATGCATGCTCAAACATTTGTTTATTATTAAAATGCATTGTTTACAAATAAACAATGAAAACTCAAATACAATTTCTAAAAAGAATAAAATAATAGACATTCTAACAAAACTAAGAAAATCAAATACAATTTCTGAAAAGAACAAAATAATAAAATGGTATAAGCATTTCTGCTTAGGAAAACGACATAAAATCAAAAATACATAAAATACATATAAAAAATGTATAAAAAATGCCAAAAACAAACCAAAAAACCAAAGGAATTTTATTTCGTGTTATGGTACATCCGAAAACAATTTCCGAGGCAAAGTCCTGGTTGACCGGGACAAGCAGGGCAAAAATATGGGGTATTCTTACGGATTTTCTGTTCATAACACATCCTGCACCGCTTTCTCATCTGACATTTTTTTTCATTCAAATTATATTTTTCAGGTAAATGGTCAGGCTGTTCGTTCGGTTTGTTTTTGGAATTTTCAGGGGTTTGGTTTTCCGTTTGTGACAAAAGATTTTTAATTATACAGTGCCGAAAGTCATAATAACTAAGCTTTTTTTTAGTGGAATATGTATTATACATGTAAAAAGCGTTGAGAAGCATAATTGATATAAAATGGATGATAAGCTTTTTATACCACCTAATTGTTTTTCTCTCACTTCCGTAATATGAAAGCATTTGGTCCTGCCTATCTATTCCTGACATATTTTTGTTATATTGAATAATAGCGTTTGGTTTTTGTTTTTCTTCTCCCCGCCTATTTTCTGCACTTGTCAATTCACCATCAAACTCTGTAGAAATAAATAGTACTTCTCTTTTGTCACGCCACTTTCCAATTCCAACTCCGCTAGAATATTTCATCGTAACTTCACCTTTCTTCAATTTTTTGGAGGTTACTTCTGTTGGATTTCCTTTTCTGTTCTGTCTTAAGGTGCCCGTAACATACGTTTTTTTTGAAATTAGCTCTCTGCACAAAGTCACACTATTATAATAATTGTCCATAAAAAGAGAATGTCCGTTTTCAAAATATTTTTTTACTAAACTCATCACAACGTTTGCTGAATGTCCTAATTCTCCCTGCATATCTTTTTCGCCGTCGGTATATATTCTAATTTTTAAAACAAGACCATTAGGTTCCGATAAAATATAAAGTTTTACTCCAAATTTATGCTTTTTATTTTTTATATATTGTCTGAAAACAAGTCTGCCTCGCCAAAGAACCATAGACTCGTCTAATGAAAGATTTTTATTGGGATAATAAATTTCATCCATTCTTTGGTTAAAAAAATCTTGAAGCCACCTTATCTTTGACAAACGGTCGCCAAATCCTAAATCGCCTCTTTCCGGATTTTTCGACAGATGTAGGCATCTTAAAATGGTTAAAAAACGATTTCTACTCATATGTTTTCGAAAAATAGACAGATTATATAACTCTTCAGTTTTCCAGTAGTCCTGTAACCGGTTTATCTTTATATTGCCCATATGAAGCCACAGTCCCAAAAAAACCTGTAAAGTGGCCACTGTTATAGGTTTCCAATCCGTTATTCTTGATTTTTCCCTGGTTTGTTTGCTGAGGAACAATTCTTCGGCATAGCTGTTAGTTTCAGTTACGATGTTTTCGAGAAGTATATCTGTTAGAAACAATCTAAAAAAGTCCATAGGTTCGTCAGATTCTAAATTTATCTTGAGACCGGGATTGCCCAAAAAGGGAAAGTCTTTGAAATTAGGGTCTTGACCCCATGAAGGTAACTCACTATAATTTATTTGATCGGTGGTGGTTGGTTGACTATTATTCACAGCAGGAACGTCTTCAACATCTTCCTCCTCTTCGCTCGAATCAGTTTCGTCCGGCTCGTACTCACTTTCACTCTCTAAAAACGGTTCTTCATCACTTTCAGAAAAATTAATTAATGCTTCTTGTTCACTTAATGTTAAAGCTTTCTTTCTTTCATAGTCTGTAAGTCTTTTTTTAGGCCTAGATGGTCCCGGAATTTCACCATCCATTTTACAAATATAACAAACACGACCGAAAAACCAATACACAGAAAATACGTATTTATACTCTATCAAGAGGCCGACGTGATATAAACCTATTTCGACAAAAGCCGGAGCAACACTGGTTCATAGTATATTCAATTGCACTTGACTCACCAGTTGAGCCATCGGCTTTTGGTGGGAGGCCGTCGTGGCTCAACAGTTGAGTCATCGGCAGTCAACGAGTTAAGGCACTAACATATTTATCCATGTCATTTAGAAAAATTTCTATACCTTCATATTTTTTAAAGACAAATGCTTTTTATAATGAAACTGAAGTAAATTCTCTTATTTTTAATTCATCTTTAAAAACCCTAATATGGTTACAACACTCTCACTCAAAGCACACTTATTATCTCAAATACGGCCCTGCACATTGTTTACCATGTTGTATATTTAGTTGTGGAATGTTATTTCAGATAATTTCTTCATAAAAATATCTATTAGGTTGCTAAAAATACATTGAACACAAGCAACCAATGTTTTACTTTTAATATGTATAATATATTTAGTTTGCAAACGACATAAAAATAGAAAAACGTTGATTGAAACCACGATAGCTGCTTGAAGGATTCGTTAACACAATGTGGCAGTAGTGAACCAGTCTTGGACCACGTGACAGCGTCTCCCTACCTTCTACCCTTAGAATAGGCAATAAAGAGAGGACGCGTAACACGTATATCGAGCACACGTAGTATTCTGTGCCGATTATCTATTGGCCGCCATTATTTTGGTGCTAATCATTTCGGTGACACCAAAGTTTTTGTTCGTGTTTATTTCTGATTTTTTAATTAAACGACATTTAATAATTGGTTTATTCCAATGGCTTATTGTATGGCATATCAGTGTTAAAGTTATAACGGTAAGAAATAAGCAGATATTACGTTTTACAGGTAAATAACAAACATCAATCGTTTTCACTTTATATATTTTCTTATATTTTTCATTTTATTTGGTGTTATACAACTTGATATTTACATATTGTACATGTCTCACTCCAGAGTACTAAATTTTACCCACCAAGTTTGTTTATTTTATGCTTTTCATTGATATTTAAGCAATTAATGATATTAAACTGGCCAAATATGTAATTTTTTCCAGTATACAGTACAATTCTAAATATTAAATCCCAATTTACTTTTACTTCTTATTTAATTGCAGCAATGTTTATTTGTTGTTTTATTTTAGATTTCCTGTGGATCTAGCAAAAAAATCTTTGGATTCAGGCAACGAAAATTGCAAATTGGATGCCTACGCCAAATGATAGATAGTGTTCAAAACATTTTGAAAGACATTTTTTTGTACTTTAAAAGACCTTTACTAAATGTAGCAGTTCCCACTATATTTCCTGAATTCTCTAAATACATGCAGCCGAAGAAGGTGCGTATACTAATAAACATAATTAAACATATATATTTTTTTAATTACTTTTCATTATTATGTTATGAACTTTTAAGAATTTAGCAACCCTTTTGTGTATAATTCAAAACATTACCATAATAATTGATTGTTTTTGTAGTACTTAAAAAGAAGAGCATTGCATTTGGAAGCTCAGATAGACCTTCAAAAAAGAAATCTTTCCTAGAAAGCATAAAACGGCTAGGAAGACAACTTTTACAACAGGTTGAAAAGAATAAAGAAAAAAAAAGGCAAATCAAAGTTCTTAAACAAAAACTTAAAAAATATAAAAAAAGAGTTGTTCGCTAAAAATTCTTGTTATTGTACCAAATTAGTATAATTTAAGGGTCAGTAATAAATTTATCTTCATTTATGTATAATTTTTCTTACTAACTTAATTTAATAATATCCAGATAGTACACTATATCTTAAAGACGTCCAGTTCACTACATCTTAAAGACGTCCAGTTCATGTCTTACTTTCGTCCAAACGTCCTGGTACGTAAAACGGATGGTTTTAAGACGCCCTGCTGAGGACATGTTTAAAACGTCTTTGTTGGAATGTTTTAGGACGTTTTAAATATGTCGGTAATGTGAACGTTCGACTCTTTTCGCTATATTTGAATATGGCGCCACGATAGCGTTCTTGGCGTTGCCTGCAGCGCATGTAGATCGTCATTGGTCATTGTCATTGGCTAATTGGAGTCTCGCACGCGCGTATCGAGTCGTGTTCGTTCTCTAGCTGCCTTCTTCTCGGGAAAGCCATTGTTTAATATTT
Source organism: Psylliodes chrysocephalus (assembly GCA_927349885.1). Taxonomy (NCBI): domain Eukaryota; kingdom Metazoa; phylum Arthropoda; class Insecta; order Coleoptera; family Chrysomelidae; genus Psylliodes; species Psylliodes chrysocephalus. Next base: position 17,496,564 of record OV651824.1, read on the forward strand.
TGTAACAAAGTACGTCCTATAGACACCTTTAAAACATCTTTTGGATTTTAGCGTAGATCTTCAAAACGTCACGAACGTCGTGAACAATCGTATTTAAGATGTCTTTAAAACGTGTCTGTGCTATCTGGGTAGTGTCAGTCTTTATTAAGTAAAAATAAATTTTTTTCTAATACATGTAGATCATTATGTTTTATTTTGTGGAATTAAAAAAAAACACTCATTTTATTATGTAAACGATTTCATTCAGTTTATTTCTATTTTCTCTTCTTGTATCTTATTTATTGTTATTTATTTATTTTAAATTTTACGCTTTGAACTTGCTTTATACCTAAAAAGATCAATGAAGTACTAATAACATGAACACAAGTTCCAACATGTTACGCCTTTGGTCAAATATCGTTGGTGTCAAAATGGAACAAGATTTTCAGCGACGTTATGAGTCCTCTCTTTATAACCTATTAGTTTAAGCTTCTACCTCCATGCTAGCCAAGAAGGCAGCCAATCAAATACTTTTTGGACCTTCTATTGGACTGACATCCAAATTAAAGTACATTCCCTTGTAAAATTCAAGAGTGGTAATTCTGTAATTCAATACGTTTATTTTTAACGGGTGTTAAATTTTACGATTTTAACACAAATTGTTATTCTGTAAAAATAAAATTAACGCATACGTTAAAAGTAGTTCAAATTTGCAATAAAAGTATGGTTAAGTTTTAAGGTCTGTCCAATAAATGTCATTCCTTTTGTCATATTTATATTGTATCAGTCTGGTTCTGCACAAGAATATTGAGTAGCGGCCGAATGTACTTTATAAACTATTTGGTAGATCATCAATATTCAATAAAAACGAAACTAACCCCAGTAATCTTATAATAGTGCCCTTCTACCGCAAATCAATTACTAACTACAAAAAGTTTATATACACTATGAATAAAATATAATTTCTAAATGGTCCAGAATGGTCCATTTTCATGAATTTCTTGCATTATAAGTTGAATTAAACCTTCAAAAGTTATAATTTCTTATATGTTTAGTTTTAAAGCCTACTAATTAGTACCTGTTAATATCCTCGATTTAACGCATAAAATTAACACATTTATGTTAGATTTTTAACATATTTCTGCTTATATAATAGATTTTTGCGGCACAAATGAACTATTATGTTAATTATGAAGAGTTAAAATTTTTCATGAATTTACAGAATTGCTTTTCATATTTAACATACGTTATATTTTTAACGTCCGTTAAATTTTAACATATTCGTTATAGAATTACCACTAAGAAAAGGTTGGATGAAACGAAAAGCTGCAGCGTTGTAGGGAGCTTTAAGTTGCCCTGACAATATCACAGCAAACAAATACTTGAATATTACTATACTCTGTTTTTAAACTAGGAGGAGCGAATTGAAAAGACGCATTTACACAGGGAAAAGTAACTAGATTTGTTACTAAGAGCGAGTTTCGAAATATAGTCGTGTTCAAAATTTATGAAATAATTATCTTTATCGGCCTTAGTCGGTGAACGGCCAATGAGCGGTTAAGAAACGAATAAATGTCATAGAAGTATTTTTTTAATTGGTTCCAGACAACGGTCGCAAATTTCACATTATTGTGATCTGAAATGTGTGTCTAAAACGAAATGTCACTGTCAAATTAAAGTCAATATGGTTGTCGATTGATGTCAGAAATACTTTTTTCTTGCTTTTGAAATCGACTTTTTGAGAATAACTATGATCTTTTTAAAATGGATAATAAATATTTAAGAAAATTGTTAATGGAATATCCAGATGTAGCCAGGTTAGTATAAAATATAAAGATCTGTTTACATTTTTAGGGATATATTTGCTATAGGTATAAAAAGTAAAAGTTAATCAGTGAATGACAAGTGGATCACACAGTAACTGGTATCTCTTCTATGAGTAATGTGGATATTATGGCTTATTTAGTGTTAACCCATGGTTAATGCACTAGAGGGCAAATAAGGACATTCAAAAGTTTACAGGCCTATGAGTCAGAATTTGTTTTGAAAACTGGAACCAACGTTTTCATAACACTACATGTCAACATATATTTTTTAAAGTGAACTATTCATACATACCTATGTATTAATTTTAAGTATTTTTAAAATATTTTTTGTGAAAATAATGTTAACTCATTGTGCCAAATTAAAGTAGTAGATGGTGTTTTAAATGTTATAACAATTTTGTAAATAGTTTTATTCTATTCTAATAAATAAAATTTGCTTGAATATTTAGTTACATTTTAATCATTTTGGTTAGAAATTCATCAATTTTTAGTTTTAAAAAATCAGTAATAAAATTATTTTTATCTAAAATATTTCGGAATTCATCTATTCATGGTAATCTCTCATCTTTTTACCTCCAAAAACCAATAATGCATTTTCTACAAAACCTTCAGAATCAGCATGTAAAATAATAAGGTGTCTTCCCTTTCTTGTAAGGCTTTTCAGGAATTGCTACCTTTAATAGTACTTAGTGTAGAAGGATCCATAATTTTAGATTTTCAATACAATTAGGCATTCCAACGACCTGTCCAAATGGCTACCAGTGGGTAATGACAGTTTAGATATGGCAACCCTGTTGTCATGTTGTCATTAACAGGGTCAATGATACATATATAGTTATATAGATTGCTCAAAGCTGGTCGTTTACGAGCGGCCATATTGCCTGGCAAATATTTATTAATTTGAATCGGTTTAGCAAAAATGTGTTTTAAAACCAATTTTTAGCCTTTAGATATTTAAAAAAAAATAATTGCTTACATTTTTACTTCAAGGCATAAGCTTATGTTTATTTTGAAAAATATGGATGATCAATCTATGTAACTGTCTATTTCATTGACCTTGTCAAATCACCAGGCCTACAGGGTTGCCATAATTTTGCCATATCATAACCCGTCAGAACCCACTGGTAGTCATTCAGTTTGGAATGCCTAATTGCTTACTGAAAAAATGTCAGAACTGTCAACAATATCAATTATTAGCTAATGTTCATGCTAAGAAGTAATGTGTGAAACTGACTGTAATCTGACCAATCAGAAGGCTACAGAATTGCCAACTTAAATTCAAATCGCTCCTCTTAGTTTAAAAACAGAGTATAGACAAAATCTGCGCCCGATCAAAGGCTAGTCATTAATACATGCTCAAGCAACTGCATAGCATGGGGTTGTCAGAATACGATTTCAAAAAGGGTGCGAACAAGAAGATGAGTATATCGAGCATATACTCTACGATTGCCCGACGCTCTTATTTATTAGAAGATTTGTGTTTGGCAAGTTTTGGCTAACAACCGATATAAGAGAGAGCTTGGCGACGATGACAACTATATAAATCTGTAGGCTGACATAAAATGGGTCTCTCAATTTAGAATTATACAAAATTGGCCTAGTGAGGTATACATGTCGTGGGGAAATCCACCTTTGACAAGTTATGGATACATATATTTCAAAGCTTTTGATCAATTCACACACATTTTTCTCATTATGTATTACCAGGTCTTCAACAATACCCGAAACCCACGTGATCTGATAACCATCAAAAACCCATCGAAAGGGCCTGATTTGACGTAAAAGGAACTAAACTGAACTGTCAATCCTGTCAGAAATGTCACTGGCGTTCATTTGGGGACTTACATTGACTTACAATATTTTTATAGTATATTTGTTTACATTTTATAAACACCCTTAGTCCATTTTTCATTTAATATTAATAAAGCAATTAGTTATTTTTAGAGAATATTGGTGGCTTAATTCTTTTTTGTTGGTAAGTACAAATTTATTTACTGTAACTCGTAAAAGTTAATGACTATAATTTATTTTAGGTAATGTTATACTGGAACAAAATTATTTTATATTCGTAATTGTATTCGAAAATTTGAGGAACGTTTTCCAGGTGAATAAATGGAATGTGATTCTTTTTTGTCGTCTTAAACAAATACTTGTTCAAAAAAAGGAAAAAGGTCTAAAATGCCCAAAGTAATAACAAAAGCTGTTGAAGATGTGCAAATTAACATGGTGTTAATTCCCAATAAATTAGTAAAAAAAACAGCACCTCAAACAGGTATGAACGGTGTTTTAAAGACTGACTCTGGCGAGTGAAATTCAAAACATATTTTTTTTTAGGTTTATCACTACGAACTAGCCATAAAGTTAAAAAAAATTCTGATAATGCATCCCCTATAAAGTTTCGATACTGCAACAATAATTTTACCTTAATTTTGTTAAACCTACATATGGAATATTACAGATCGCTCAATACAAAATCGTTTGTGACTTTTATGAATTGGAGCACCTATATTGAATGATATACAAAATATAACTGAAGAGAAACTGCATAATGTGTTCAAAAAAGAATGTTTAATGCTTGCATTAAAGCTGGTGGTAAAGATTTTGAACAGATAGGTACTGTGAATTAGTATCGTTTGTGCACCACCAATTACTACTCAATAACCTTTTAAATAAAATAGTTGTTTATAGATATGCCTTTATAATTTAAAGTGAGAAGTAAGAGCTTTAACGTAAAACAAATATGTGCTTGTTACATTAATAATATTAATATTTTTTTGTATGCATATAAATAACAATGTTTTTTGTAAATGGTTTAAACCCTGTAACAAATAAATAATAGAACAAACTTAAATTATGTGTTTATTACTTCCCATTGTCCAGGTTCAATTCCAGTAAGTTTTAAATTTGTTTACGTAAACTGCAATAATTGCCAAATACTGCCATTGTCTTCTGCCTATCGTATTTAGAGTTTCAGCTGTAGCTAAATTATCTTAGGACCGATTCCACCGTTGTGTTAAACGAAGTTTAAAATGACATTTTTACATTAACAATGTCATTTTAATCTCGGTGGAATCGGCCCTTAAAGAGTCAATCTAAAGTAAATAATTTTTAATTTTATTCATATTTTAATGCATAACATTTTTATCCATAACTTTTTTGTGCCCTGTTCTAGTAAAGGTTGTTTTTTGTAGTAGTGACAATAACTAGTACGAACCATATTTCAGTTTATTATTCTTTTCGTTAAATACAAACAAACTAGAGCTCAGTTTTTAAGGTTATGTTATTTATATCATAATTTTAAAAATTAGATTATTGAATTTGATTAAATCTAATTAAAATATCGAATTCTAACATTAAAATACAATAATGTAAAGCACCTCTAATTAATATTATGATTTTGTGTTGTAATTCTAACAGTTACCTAACTGAATTTTGTTCTCGTAGTTGCAGACCATAAAAAAAGAAGATCTACGGCACTGGCTCAAATTTAGGGATTTTTACTTTTATTTTCACCAATCGCTGTCATGACGATTTGGTCACGTGGGTTTTCGGTATTGTTGAAGACCCAGTACCATTCGAACTGGAATATAATGTAGTAATTGAATATTAAGAACTTACAATGTAGAATATTGAATTTCGAATTATGCTTTGCAACCATATCCCATTGGTCGGGACTGCAGGTAAATTGACAAAATATGTTTTGTATATTGATCGCGCAAGTTGAACATCTCTTGAACGGTACAAGATTAGCAAATCCATCAGCCATGTCCATGATCTGCTTTATAGAACAGCATAACTCTTTGGGAGCTAAAAATTAAAAAAAAAATCATTTTATAATAGTAATAACAACAATAATAGTGAACCAATCAAGTTTAGAAAGAAACCAGCTCTTCAGGAAATGACGGCTATTATTATTACTTGCCGTAGCGCTCCAGGGGGTTATTCTCTAACTTTCAGCCGAAAACGTATAGCAACGAAAGCGCCAAGCAGACTTCTCAACAAAGTTCGATTACCAAAACGACAAGCATGCGATTAAGGTATTTTCTAACTCTAATGCTAGACGCTTTTGCTATTCGGAAGTGATTTTCATTTTTGTCGTAAGCTGTCAGAATTATAAATCGAAAATGTTGATTGGTCTGAATAACTAAGGTTAATATTTGAATGTCATTTTGACAATAATATAATTAAAACTTAATTCATCATTAAAAATGAGGGCCCAAAAGCAAGCCCTACTGGAGTATATTGAGGCAAATCCCAATATTATAAAAAACTAAAAACATAATAATCAGCATACAGCTGCTGACTCCTAAAAATGTGGGAGGACTTGACAGAGAAATTAAATGCTATCCCCGGAGTAATCAAAGACTGGAAATATAGGAGAAAGGTATGTATTATTGTCTGTAATAATATTAATTAATTAATGGCAATATAAAAATAAATATATTGTATAAATAAATTATTATTAACACCTAACACTTGCAGCTAGAGAAAGTACAAGCTCATTTTAATTAGTTTTAATAATAACAAGATTAAAAAATATTATGAACGAACTTTTAAGTTCATAAATATTATGTATATAATATTACCTATTGTCACGATATAACGACATTAACGTATTCTTTGCTTTTAGTCTTGGAATGACATTAAATCCAGAACCAAAGCAAAAAATCTAGAAACAATAAAAATCCCATATAAAAACGGGTGGTGGACAAGGAGAGATGGAGGAAATAAAAAATCTGAAAGTTTTTGCCAATATCCAACTGCCATAAAGCGGAGTGCTTCAGTGGCGGTTTGTCCGTAAGGGCACGTGTCCTAGTATAATAAACAAACAAAAAAAACTTACATATTTTATATTTTCCTCAATGCCTATTATTATTTTATCTAATATTTAGCGCAAACCGCGTTGGCACGACACTGGACGACCGAGCGTTGAGCGACGTTCCGAGAATTCCAAAATTAAGATGTACACAGGGCACAAGTAAATGTGTGCCTCTGTTGTTTTCTCTCTCATTATGATGCGAAAACCAAGGACAACGACAATATCGCTTAGCAAGAGATAAACACATGCGAAGGATTATACGTCACAAGCAGGGCGCTGATCTTCCTCATCGTGACGTGTTGTAGCCATGGGACAGATTACCTAGACCAGATATAACGAATGTACGCAGCGGCTCCCTCACAAAGGCAATGCGCGTTTGTTGGACCATGGTAATAATTTATTTATTGTGATTACGAAAAAACGTTAGTTGGACCATTGGAATAGTTAAGAAATAAAACTACAAAGAAAAATAACTTTTTTTTATAATATTTATAAATGGGACAAAATTTTAATTTTTCTTTTGGTTTTGTCTGACTTTTTCGAGGATTTCAAATCTCTGCATATTTAAGAGTATAAAAAATTCTAAGTCTTATAAATAATTTAATGGTGTACATTTTCGCAAATTGTTGGCAAGGATGACCAAATTCTATTTTGCTCATCTCAAAAAGGTATGCGTTAAAAATTCCTGGCTTAGTTGACAAACTATCAAAAAGAGTTATAAATATTTTTTCTAATTTGAAAATATAAAAGAGATATTTTTCGCTGGAAGATTTTAAATTGCCAAACACCTTTTCTTCAGAGTCGTATGCCTTAAAATGCTCCTACATGATGGAATTTTACATCGAAGTGTATCAATACTATTTGTCTATAAAAAGGATTTGATTAAATGTCTCGAAGAAATTATGAACACAGAATTCAATAAAAAAACTATTAATCAGACTAAAGGGTTGATACATTTTGAAAGACAGAGTTTAGTTTCTGGTTATTTTTTTTTCAGCAAAATAATACCAAGACCCACAAGAACTAAACTTAAACGACAACACCCAATCAGGTCCAAGTACAAGCAAAAAGAGACGGTTTGTTGAAAAGGAGGACCCCATTCCTAATTTAAGGATAGGTAAGGAAATTTGTGAAACAATAGTAGTGCAGGTAAATAAACGTTTTAGTTTTACTACCCACCTAAAAATTGCAAGTTTATTTGATAGTGAAAAATTTAAAGACTATCGAAGTTGTTTTCCAAATGAGGACGTTAAAAATGTGTGTAGTTTATTTTCAAACGTAAATAGCCGAGATGACTTTGTGCAACACAAGGGGCCGTACCGTTATTACAAATGTTTTTTGAGAACAATTTGACAATTACATTTTCGGAATCTGTGGAGCTGCTAACTATCCTGTGTACAATTCCCATGACCACAGTGGAGAGTGAAAGATGTTTTTCGACACTAAAACGTATTAAAACATTTTTAAGGAACACTATGTGCCAAGATAGATTGTGCGCGTTAGCCATGTTACCCATCAAAAAAAAACTTATTCAGTCCATTCCAAATTTTAATAATCTGGTCATCGATCACTTCGCTAGCCAAAAATCCAGAAGAATGGACTTCAACTATAAGAAATAGTATACAACTGCAGCGGTACCTAGCAGTTAGTCTTCAATTTTGTAATATTTAATTTGTTTTCAAATATATTTAATTTTCATTAAGCGGAGAACTTGTTTTCCTAAGAGAAAAACTAATCCCGGGATTTATTTCCAGTGTGTGCCCCACTGCCGCTAGTGTCCACGAGCCGCCACTGCTTCTTATAACTAAAATATAAGAAATTTCAAAGTTAATAATATTTTATATCATCTAAATTATTAAAATCTGAGTACTCACATTCTATTATTAAAATCTGAGTACTCACTTTTCTATTTACAGTCAATGCAGTGTTTATTTGTGGATTCGGCACTAAGGGTTCAATGAGAGCCGCTAAGTTAGTCACATCATCCTTTCGCAAAGTTCGAAAGCATTCTCCGGGTTATAGTAGCGTCGGATCTCACGATTTTCACCATCTTCGATGTTTTGAGTAACATTTTGATATATATTAATATTTAAGTCCATATTTTAAGTATTTGGCTTATCTACGTCCACAAATCTTAGTCTTACATGTCAAAACTTAAAGTGCGAACAGCAAAACGCTGCGCATCTGTAACTTTTGTAAAAGTGCTTTACGTTTTCCAAATGCGCACGGCACAGCAAGTAGAGAATACCGAAACGTTCGTGCTATACGCTTTTGTGAGCTGTTTGTCGCGTTTCTAGAGGGACCCGCTAAGCGCTTTCAAAAACGTACGTTAGAGAATAAGCCCCCAGGGCATCTTTCGGATGATTAATTGACAATATTTTTATTATTGATAGAAAAATTATACTTACAATCATCTTTATTGAGAAAATACGGACAGTAATCCTTCAAAGCTTTGACAGCTGGTTCGTAATCGACATCTGAGCTATTTAATGGCCGAGGATCTATCCCGTACGCCAAACCATTACGAGCAATGCAATATTTATCGTATCCTCTGTCGTCTGTATAGCAAGTATCGTAGAAAGTGCATTTGGCAGAAGACTTGTCGAAGATTGCCAAAAGAATAATCGCAGTGATGCATGCGGAAAAACCTGCAATAATTAAATTAATAAAATTAGTAACATCACAAAAAAAACCAAAAAAAGGACTGGAATCAAAGAAAATATTCACGTAATTAAAAATTAAAAAACTTGTTTTGTCAGTCTTCAGTTCAAAGTATGGTTTCTAAATATTCCATAGTTCGATACGAATACCAAGTTTACTCTTGTTCTGTTATTACTCCAGAAAGCATCCTATATTCTGGTTGATGAGTAATGCGCTACTCGCATGTAATTAGCTTCTTACTACTCTTGTTATGTAATATACTATTATTGCCTGCAGTTATTTTTCACGCAGAAGAAACTATCAATTAAGTTCACATTTATATAAAAACTATGATTAGTACCACTTGTAGGTAAATATCTTTTTGTAGTATCGTATAACTCGCATCTTAATTAAAATCTAGTGACCTTTGTAATATACCTTATATAAATATATTTTTTACTACTTTTGTACAATAATTGTTCACCATTTTAGCTACTAGTGAACCTTTGCAATATGGGTACCTTATTATACTCTTTCGTGCAATCGTTCAGTGTTTGAGATATTACTTATATATATATATATATATATATATATATATATATATATATATATATATATATATATATATATATATATATATATATATATATATATATATATATATATATATATATACCCTTTATATCTACTTTTGTCCAATTTTTCAATCTTTTAGGGTATCACACATGTGTAATTGTGTTACCTTGTGATATAGCTATATTATTAATACCTATCTCTACTTGTATGATATTGGTACTTAATTTCAAAAGCTTTTTAATAATAAATTTATACAATTTTTTATTTTGTTTTTGTTGGTTGTTATACAAAAATAATATTCTGTTTGTTTAGTATATGGAGAATGGCCTTCTAGCAAGCTGAGTCAGTTATTCTTCATATTACTGTCAACAATATATATATGTGTATTTTTAAGACCGATTGAAACCAATAACATCCAGTAAAGATTAGTTATATAATAGCAATCGACTAAGCATCATTATAATTACGGTTCTCTTAATAAATTAACTATAAAAAGGATATTCACTGTGTGTTTAATATAAGGACCTACCATACCTTCCAACAGGTTATGGGCCCAGTCACGTAATCGCGAGTGAAAAAATAATTTAGATAGTTTTAAGTTTACACCGTGCAAAATTTAAACAATGGGCAGTGGCGTGTTAACTGTGATGAAGCGAAATTTAAAATTGTTTAATGGTGAACATTATTTAATGTATAAGTTTAGACTGTCTGAAATAATTGAACAACAAGATGCTAGTAAAGTGCTAAATGAAGACCCACCAACATCACTTACTGAAAAATGGATAAAATGGGATCGATTTGCGAGAGGCACATTAATTGAATATCTAGATGATATAATACTATCACAATTAACGCCAGGTCGTGCTACGGCTCGGGAAATTCTCGAAAAGTTTGATGGTTTGTATGCATGTAAAAAGGTATCCACACAATTATGTGTTCAGGATCGTTTGTTCAATTGCAAATTAAAGATATAATTACAATGAATAATTTTAAGAACTTTTTAATGGAACAATTTGAAATGATTGATTTAAAAGAAATAAAATATTTTCTAGGCATAAGAATAAATAAATCAAATTCTGAAATTTCACTTGATCAGACCACATATTTAAAATCAATATTGCACAAATTTAATATGAGTGAAAGCAACCCCGTCAGTACACCACTGCCCGTAAAATTAAATTATGCTGCATTAAATTCAGATGATAATTATGATGCACCTTGTCGAAATTTAATTGGCTGTTTAATGTACGCAATGCTCTGTACATGTCCAGATTTGTGTACAGCAGTAAACATTTTGAGTAGATATCAAACTAAATGTAATAAAGAACTATAGTTATGTTTAAAACGGGTATTAAGATATGTAAAAGGAACGATAAACATAAAATTGGTATAGAAGCGCAGGGGCGGTTTCTCCATTGGTTCATTTGTGCAGTGAACACCCAGTTAAATTTTATAAAAACACTTATTTTAAAATTACATAAATAACAAAAATATAAATTTAATTTTAATATTTTTATTTTCATACGTGTTAATCTATATTTTTTGGTACATCATTGCCCTATGGCTGATCGCGTCTCTGTGACATAGAATACCTAAGTATACTGTGTCTGTGGCGCATTATGATGAGTGAGCCTAACACGAGTGAGACGATTTGATGAATGCATAAAGTTAAAAAGAGAAAACAACACGCCAACATATCCTTCAAACGTCAAAAGAACTCATTAATTGGCGCGCCGCTCACAAACAAGGTTACCAAACCAGTGTTGCCAGTCTAGTACAATTTACAATTGTACTAGATGTAGTACATTTTGCTTGAGGCAGTGTTCACGTATAAAATATATATATATAAATATATTGTATTCCTTGTTTGGGTTCGTTATCTATAAAAACCCCCTTTTTTTCTCTTCAATAAATTAGATGTCACTGCAAATAGAATTCGAAAAATCTGGTACATAACAAAAACATATTCTGGCAACACTGTACCAAATCAAACAAACTGTCATTCCGTCTACCTGGGGATCGGTTATATCGTGCGAATTTAGAGATGAGTAGTAATCCGTAAATGTACCTACTTAACACTTACAGATTTGCTAATATCCATCTCTAAATTCCAGTGTGACACTGGAACCACTTGGAACTTTAGAGACGTTGTAACCGAACACCGAACTTTGATTTTAGTTCAAGGACGACTTACCCAACTCCGACTCAGCTGAGTTCTGTTTATAAATATGGACCTGAATATATTTGTATCCTTGTTTATCGATATATAAAAGAAGAAAGTGAGAATACACTCAGTGAGACACGAGATCCCTTTACAAATTATACTTTTTATGGATTTTTGTGTTCCGTGAACCGAATTTTCGTTATTTTGAGGTTGGCTGTACTGGTCTTAGGTTCTGTGTGAATTTACTAGTGTTTATGTACGTATCGTCATTTGGTGAAATTTATAAAAACAAATAGACATAATTTTGAGAATCGAGTGCTTATAAAAAAGAATGGCCCACCTCGATCGGAGATAAACATTGTTCAAGAATGTGCCATAAGAAATAGAAAGTTTAAACATACTTTTAAGATTGAACAATATAAAAAAACTTCGTGGTTGTGCGGGTGTGATAAACAACATGTTTTGTTTAGTTTTTACAAACAATGAAAATACTAAATCAGAAAGGACAAAAACGGGTGTTAGGGAATTATCTCATTTATCAGCAAAAATTAAAAAACACTTTTATTATTATTATTAAACTACTGAACTACCCAATGAATCGAGCAAAAACCTGACTCTGATTATATTAGGTAAGCATGTTTTTGCATTATTTCTATAATTTAAACTTGATGTTTCTTTCTTGCACTGTATTAATCGAGGAATTAATATTTTAAAATATAACGAGCCACCACTACCTTTAATTAAAAAAATCTAATTAAATATGGGGGATTTAAGGGGAATTGAAATTAAAATTAAAAACAAAAACTCAAAAATGAAAAGCGATATCAACATTTTTTAGTAAAAATCAAGCCCTATAAGGAGATGAGGCCTATTGATTGTGAAAACAATCTGGTAGAAAATGGATAATTAAGGGAGTCTGTTAAACTGCGAAAAGTATCATTTAGAATGCCAGGCATTATATATCTTTATTCTAGTTTGTATTTGTGTAATAGTATGTATTGTGATAGGACTGATCTCATAAAATAAACATTTAAAACATTTTAGTTCTTATTTTATATAAAAGTTATTATTTTAAAAGGTATTTAAAAAATATATTTTTTATTTGACGTGTGACAAAATGTGAAAATGATTAAATTTACAATAAAAACTGAAAAATGGTAGGTAAAGTTTCATATAATATTTTTTACACAAAAATCAATGTCAAGCTTTCTACATAACCTTATATATATTTAAAAATAATCTCAAATTATGAAGAAAAGTCAGTTAACTAATAATGTTTATAGGTGGTTTTCAATGTATTAAAAACAAAACAAATATCACACTAACAAAAATATTCATTTATTAATAGTTATAGTGCTTGAAAATAGCATGATGTTGATAATAACTACATTTAATACAAACTCAAATATTAATAAAAACAGCGATATTGGCTCTTGTACAAAGTTTTGGGCCGAACTTACAAAAATGATCAAATTATTGGAAAAAGTGAACACCTATTTCAAATTACCACGAGCCGCCACTGTAGAAGCGTATTGATAATTACGAACAAACATTAGTAGGGTATGTTGATGCTGATTGGGCAAATAATGATGTAGATCGCCGAAGTACAACAGGTTTATTTAAACTCTTTGATAATTGTACAGTAACTTGGATTACACGGCGACAAAACTCAGTTGCTACCTCATCAACTGAGGCAGAATACATGGCTGTGTTTGAGGCTGTAAAAGAAGCTATATGGCTTAAATCTTTGTTAGTTAGTATTAATGTCAATATGTTTAAACCAATAATATTATATGAAGATAATCAAAGTTGTATAGCAATGGCAAATAATCCAGTAAATCATAAACGTTCTAAACATATCGGCATTAAATACCATTTCACACGAGAGCAAATAGAGAACATTGTCTGATTAAAATATTTGTCCACAGGTAATCAAGAAGCCGATCTATTGACAAAATCGTTGCCACCACAGGAGTTCAAGATACTGAGAGAAAAGATGGGAATGCAAGAGAAATAAGAAGCAAGATTTTTTTTGTTTTAAATTTAACTTGCTAATTAGCATTAAGAATTGTTATTTATTCATTTTTAAGTATTCATGATCTGGTTAGGTTTTTGTGGGGTTTTCCCTAACCCTTGCAATAAATGTTGGATCATTAGTTGTTAAACTTTCCCGTAAGCCTTAAGCTGTAATACTCATATACTCATATATTTTTGAGGGGGTATGTTGATTGTTATACAAAAATAATATTCTGTTTGTTTAGTATATAGAAAATGGCCTTCTACCAAGCTGAGTCAGTTATTCATCGTATTACTGTCAACAATATACGGAGTGGGCCAAAAGTCTGGAAACGGCCAACTATCTCGTAAATTGCTAATCCTAATTGTACAAAATTTGGGGTACACCTATTTTGGGATACGGAGATTCCAGATTTAATATTTGCAATGTTGCCAGATTTGCTCTTTCTCTTATATTATTAGTCACTTTGGTTTTTCAAATTCATCACCCTGTATATTCAGTCATTATTGGAATCTCCTATTCAATACGAGTTCAACCATATGTAACACTTATGATTTTATGTAGTCTGCAAGGTCTTAAATAAATAAAACAATCATGGAGAAATGTGGTAGACGCATTTTACCATCGATTAGGGTACTGTCAATTCACAAATGGAGCACATTTTGAACACTTGATAAAGTAACCATTATGTTAAAAATGTTATATTCTTTCAATTGTTACGTTTTAATGTAGTTGAAAATAGTTTGTATTAAAAATGTATTGAGACAATTAGGCGTTGCCAGACTTATTTTATTTATTTAAGACCTTCCAGACTGCATAAAATCATAAGTGTTACATATGGTTGAACTCGTATTGAATAGGAGATTCTAATAATGACTGAATATACAGGGTGATGAATTTGAAAAACCAAAGTGATTAATAATTTAAGAGAAACGGCAAATCTGGCAACATTTCAAATATAAAATCTAGAATCACCGTATCCCAAAATAGGTGTACTCCAAATTTTTTTACAATTAGGACTAGCAATTTACGAGATAATTGGCCGTTTCCAGACTTTCGGGCCATTCTGTATAATAACATCCAGTAAAGATTAGTTATATAATAGCACTCGACTAAGCATCATTATAATTACGGCTGTCTTAATAAATTAACTATAAAAATGATATTCACTGTGTGTTTAATATGAGGACCTACCATACCTTCCAACAGTTTTATTCAGATTTTACTATATTCGCAATATATAATCGTAGACGAACTTCTATGCAGATTGACTGACCTCGGCATACCCTGTCAAGGTTATGCCGACGACATAGTCATATTTGCTAGTGGCAAGTTTAGTAATATCCTGTGTGATATAGTCCAAAGAGGACTAGAACATACCAAAAGATGGTGCCGTGAAGTGGAACTTAGTATAAACCCTACAAAAACAACACTAGTAGCCTTTTCAAGGAAAAGAAAACTTAATCTCAAAACCGTTAAATTAGACGGGATAGATATAGAATGGAAAAATGAAGTCAAATATCTAGGCCTAACCCTGGACAACAAACTTCTCTGGAACACACATGAGAAGGTAGTAAATAAGGCCACAAAAGCCCTAATGGTATGCAGAAACATGGCGGGTAAACGATGGGGATGTAACCCAAACATACTGCGATGGATGTATACTACAATAGTGAGACCAATTATCACTTACGGGGCTACAGCCTGGAGTAACAGAACTAGTTTAGTTACTACGAGAGCTAATATCTCAAAAGTACAAAGACTAGCCTGTGTTTGCATTACTGGTGCAATGAGAACCTGTCCTACGGCCGCAATGGAGGTGATCTTAAACCTCACCCCTCTACATTTGATGATAGAGAATGTGGCAAAAAGGACACGATACAGAATGATCAGGAGCGGAGTAATCAGACGAAAGTCTACTTGCTTCAGGACTAAAGATACCTGGGACATGCCCCAGGATGAAATGCAAAAGAAGTACAGTTTTGTGAAAAACTTCAAAACCACAGAGCTGGGCTGCAAGAAAGAATGGAGCCAAGAATCCATCGCGCTTGCAACCGAAAGACGTGCTATTCAGTGGTACACGGACGGTTCCAAAACCATAGAAGGAACTGGAATAGGAGTGTATGGGCCGAGAACCAAGCACTCCGAAAGCTTGGGAAAATACCCAAACATCTTCCAGGCGGAAATTCACGCCATCAAGAAGTGTATCCAGTTTAACATCGAGAGAAACTATCATAGACAAGAGATTATCATCATGTCCGATAGTCAAGCAGCCATAAAAGCGCTGAGTTCTTACGTAATCAGCTCAAAAATGGTATGGAGATGCCTAGAACAATTGAATGAGCTAGGCGAGAAAAATAGAGTTACTCTCACTTGGGTCCCGGGACATAACGGGGTACAGGGTAACGAGATTGCAGATAGTCTTGCAAGGAAAGGGACTCAAACACCCTTTGTAGGACCTGAGCCGTTCTGCGGTATCAGCAGTAACATAATATTAGAAGAGATTAAAAAAGAATTGGGTAGTAGAAGAACCGATAATTGGAACAATCTCTTGGGGCTGAGACAGGCCAAGATACTTCTGGGTGAATATAACCAAAAAAGATCGGAAGCCTGCATCTGCCTGAGCAAGAACAGGCTACGTATTGTAACAGGGATCCTTACCGGCCGCTGCCGACTAAAAGGACACCTAAGTAAACTGAGAGTAGTAGAGGATAGTAAGTGCAGATTCTGTGAGGAGGAGGACGAAACCTCCATTCACATCCTAACCGAATGTGTAGCACTCCAGAATCCAAGGGCACTATATCTAGGAGGATATCAAATAGAAGAGGGGGACTTACCTAACTTAAAGCCACTTCAAATCCTACACTTCCTTGAGAAAATAGGATTGGAAGGGTCGCTATAGGCATTGAGACATTTCCTTAGTGCAGTGGCGACAGAAGGGGGCACAATAGATCTTTTAGGTCGCAGTGTATTAACACCCCATTATCAACATAACATAACATATTCGTAATATACTATTTTATATATAGTGTATGCAAGGATGGCCTTAATTATACTTATAAAAATGTTTATTTTAAATTAAAAAAAGTTATTTTTTATAATTTCTTAATGTGAATCGAATTTATTTAACAAGCAAAATAAATTATGAAGAATTACTTTTCTAATTTAAAATAAATATTTTCACAAGTCCATCCGTGGGCACACTGTATAATGTTGTAGAATGAATTCACATTATAACAACTATAAAACACTTCAGAGCAACTTTCGGGGAAAGTACCGTAAAAGTGCTAGTGTGATGTTTTCCGAAATTCACTTTGTAACCTCTATGAGATGGGCTATAAAAGTCTTGCTATTGCGGACATTAGGCGGTTAAATGGATATTAAGGTTACATTAAAAGTACATTGCATGCGAGCTTAAAGAGCCTAAAATTGCAGCTTAATAATGCGGATGGGATGTTTTTGTGCTAGCTGTGTTGGTTCACTCTTCCAAATTGTTTCTCAAATAAATATTCTATAAAAAAAATAGTCCCATTGTCCCAACAAATTCAAATTTATTCTTACACCTCAGTTTGTATACATGTAAATTATATTAAAACTAAAATTAATTAAATTGATAAATAGCTTCTTCGGAGGAGGCGTGACATAAACCTAGTGTTTGTTTTGTCGTAGTCCTCTTCCAAAGTGGCCATATAAAAAAAGAAAGATAATACATAGACCAGAGCATACTGGCGCATTCGTTTGCAAAATTATTTTAATTCGTATTTTTTTTTTAATGCCCGGAAGGCTTTCCTGATTATAAAAGTGTAAGATGACACTCGATATCTGTTGATGTTATTGTTTAAACAACGAAAAATTAATTAAGCCAGAAAAAATGCATTTTTTGCAATGAATTAATTTTTTTTGTATTCTTTAGGATATTTCGAATAAAAAAAGTTCCTACGCCCATCATCGTATCTTTAACCCTTTAATTGTTATGAATGTTTTAAAATCCGAAATTGACGAAAATTCTAATTTTCTTGAATGAAATAATATACCTTAAAATTTAAAATGCTATAATTTTAAATTTTTTACCGAATATTCAAACTATAATAAACAAAATAAACTAAATAAATTTTAAAAATTTTGTTTGTTGTTATGTTTTTTTACATTATAACAATATGCTTCCTACGCGCGTGTACTTTTAGAGAGAAGTACTTCTATCTCACTTCCAACTCAATGTATAATAGCCCAAGAGCCCACTGCAAATTTTTACCGTCATCTGATAACGAAATGAAATATACCCCAAAAGCATGAAAAAAACATTGTACTTTACCAAATGGCACCTGTGCCATTCCCAATCCTGAGCAAAGTGACCTAAAAAAATTATTTTATATTAAAGAAATCACATAAAGCATGACAGCGCTAATTTTGTTTGCCCTTAAAGTTTTCCAGAAAATAACATTCAAATATATCTTGATATATATCGTTAAAGGAAACATTTTCTTCCTCTTAACATCGCACAATAGTATCTACCCACTATTAGTAGATAAAAATCATTAAAAATATGAATCAATTTTTGCTGATTTAAAAATTTATTTGTATGCCTATTGTTGTGATTCATTTTTACAGGTTGCCATAGAAACGTCAAGAAAACTACTATGATTATGGTTTAAAATAATTGTTTGACAAGAGTTTATAATAGACCTTTTCATCACAATTTTTTTTTGTGCGCATGCGTCAGTTTCAGCCATCTTTTTCGTACTGTTTTTGTAAACAAGTATGTTAAAATGCTTACGTGAAAAAAATTATAATTGATAAATATTAATTTAAGTATATTCATTTAAAAAAAGGAAGAAAAAAGTAAAGTAATAATAAGTTTAGTGTCTTAATTGAAAAATACATTTTCACAATCAATTATATAATTATGTTATCTGTACGGAAAGGAACAATGAAACAGTGTTATGTAAAAGTGACACACGGTATAAATCATTCAAAGGCAATAGATATTATTTTATAAATTTTCCAAAGCCTTAACTGCAATATCGTAAACAATTATTAGGCAGAACCCATATTAAAAGATATTCGAAATGTGCATTAAGTGTGAAAAAATATGGTCGAAGTGACAACAGTTTTCGATGGATTAATGATGTTACTAAAGATACTTATATTTCACTGCATTTTCATGGAGAAAGTGGTCCAACAGAAGAAAATTCTCATGTGGTGTTAAACAATATTTTTTTAATATTAAATACTACTATTAAAAATGTCATGTTGATCCTCAAAATAATAAATAATTTATTTTATTAATTATACTCGTGATTAACTTTCATGCTAATTAAAGTGTTTTTGCAAGGAGTAATAGTTGGTTGGCATAATTAATTAGAATAAAGTTATAATTATTATTTGTTTTCATTAATTTTTTACAGAGTTAAAAAGTATTGATACACCTAACCTCTCAATTAGTCCACTTTGTTCCTTTGTAACATACATCCAAGACATTTCAACCTCCTTTTCAACTGCTCACAACTATGCGCTTCCACAGAGTTATAAAAAAGTTATTCACTGTCAACGATTTTTTCTAATGATTAATTTTTCTGTAGAGATAACATTGCTTTCCCAGCCATTGTCGATCAAAACAGTACGAAACTTTTGAATTACCGCTATTTCAACATGGTGGCTGCGCTTGCGCTCATCAGCTGATGAAAAGGTCTATTATTCTTGACTATCTCTGCAAATGGTTTATACAATGCCATCCTTCTTCCTTTCACACATAAACATGGTTTAAAAGGTAGGTAAAAATATTAATAATTCTGGTTTAAAAGCTAGGTTCACAATGAATTAGGATTGTAATTTTCAGGGAAAATACAATTGTTGCTGTCATGTCTTATGTGATTTTTTGAATATTAAATTATTTTTTTTTAACCATTTTGCTCAGGATAGGGATTGGCACAGGTGCAATTTGGTAAAGTACAATGTTGTTACATGTCTTTGGAGCATATTTCATGTCGTTATCAGATGACGGTCGAAATTTGCAGTGGGCTCTCATACTATAAGATGGGTAAGAGAAAGCCCGATGACGAGCTAAAACAATTTTTTGCTGTTTCTCAGCGGTAATAAGTTTAAAAAAATTATTATTAACATTTTTCATGACACTTTGTTATATTTGCCGATTAATAGTTTTGTATCATGTGATTTTTTTTACTTTTTTAGATACTTTCGATAACTTTTTTATTCATTGAAATTATTAGAAATGTTCCATCCACAAAAAAAAATCATTGCCAAGAGCTGTCTAAGAATAGTTATTTTTGTATCTAGTGCGCGAAATGCTACTTTGGTGATCGAGAACTGATTTTTTTTAACGAGGCGCAGCCGAGTTAAAAAAAATAGTCGAGATCACCAAAGTATTTCGCGCATGAGATGCAAACAAAATTTTTTCTACAAACGTCAAAAATATTATTCTAAAATAAGTAACATGCTTAGCTTAATATGAAAAATAGTATTGAGCTGGCTTAAACTGTACCAAATCAAGTAATTACTGTAACTATGGAAATAAAATGGCATTTGTTGACAATTATTTCAAAGTGACAGTTCTTGATAATTATTTTGGAGTGAAAAAATCCCATATAGTTTACATGCAGTGTGCGAAGTAAGTATTTCGCCCACTACTTCGCGCACGGTGTCATGGTAACGAAGGAAAATGAAAAAAAGGGTCACTTCGCATATTGTTGTCAATGCGCGAACCTTGTTATTTTTTGACGTTTGTAGAAAAATAAATTTTTCTCACTTTTTTCAATAAGATAAAAGAAGACAAACATACCTGCCGTAATTCAAGGGAAATTTCTACCTATAAGAGGGAAAGCCCACTCATGCGACACGTCGCGCGCGTCTGATCGCGAGGCATCGCGCGTGGCAATACTTTAGATGTTTTTAAATGACTCAAATTTTCTTGCCGCACGCTGCCAGAGTTATCATGGATACATATGGAGCATCACTCATACAAACGTCAAGTCGCGTGCGAAACATCAGTTGAGAGTTGGAGTTTTCGACAGTTCCAGTGAAAACATGTCCGACAGTTATATTGATATAGATGAATTTATATCCGTTATTCAAGACCAACTTCAAATATTGAACATTTAATTGAAATAAAATAGCGACAAAATATTTGTTCGGGAATCTGCGCTAGCAGTTCGCCAAATGAAACTACTCTCATTCTGCAATATTTGAAGAGCTTATCTTCGTGTTGACGTAAATACTTATATAATAAATTAAATGCGCCTTTTACATAAGGGTCTATAAATAATGGATGAACCCAGTATCTACGTCGTTTCAATTTTTTCCGCCGACGAACAGAATAAACCAACACCGTTGCTACTTCTTCCACCTCTATTTTGATACTGCACGTCTGTGTCGCTGCTTGTCGTCTGTTAAAAATCGCACCTAAAAAATCACATGCGGCAGGTCGCGCGCGACATGTCGCGTGAGTGGGCTTTCCCTCTTAAGATGAGCATAGTTGACTCACCTGGTTTTTATTTTAAAACAGAGTACGCAATATATATGAATTCAATTTTTTCTATGGTTGTTAATTCTTTTCCACTATGATTATTTAATAGTAATATTCATTTATTAAGAAAATTTTTACATAAAATTAGAGTTTGTACATCTAACTAGTTTTACATGAAATTGATTTTGGCAACATTCAATTAAACATCCGCATAATGCTACACACGTCATGTTTAGTTTTTGACACGAACAAGCTTTCGTTGCACAATTTTTTTTACAGTTGCACGGTTTTGCTAAGTCTTAAGGTAATGGCGGTTTTGTTAAATACAGTGGGTTTATTTGATTACCACAGAAAACATAACCAAAACCAGAGAAATCTAAAGATCACGACAAGTGCATTGGGCCTTTTTATCGTATTAAAAAAAAAAGCCGATGAAGATTTTACTTCTCAGGCAGTATCTGACAATAATTTTTTCATGAATAAAAATAAATGTTTCTATTAACTTTAATAAATAAAAAAGTTATCAAAAGTATTTAAAAAAGTAAAAAAAAATCACATGATACAAAACTATTAATCGGCAAATATAACAAATTGTTATGAAAAATGTTAATAATTTTTTTAATTTTATTACCTCTGAAAAACAGCAAAAAATTGATTCAGCGCGTCAACGGGCTTTCTCTTACCCATCTTATACATTGAGTTGGAGGTACTTCTCTCTAAAAGTACACGCACGTAGGAAGCATATTGTTATAACGTAAAAAAACATAACAAAAAATAAAATTTTAAAAATTTATTTAGGTTATTTTGTTTATTATAGTTTGAATATTCGGCAAAAAATTTAAATTTTCAGGTATATTATTTAATTCAAGAAAATTATAGAATCTTCGTCAATTTCGGATTTTAAAACATTCATAACAATTAAAGGGTTAAAGATATGATGATCTGCGTAAGGACTTTTTTTATTCGAAATATCCTAAAGAATATAAAATTCATTGCAAAAAATGCATTTTTTCTGGCTTAATTAATTTTTCGTTGTTTAAACAATAACATCAACAGATATCGAGTGTCATCTTACACTTTTATAATCAGGAAAGCCTTCCGGACATTAAAAAAAAAATTACGAATTAAAACAATTTTGCAAACGAATGCGCCACTATGCCCTGCACTAACAATGTAAACGACACAAATAAAACATGATATAGATTGTTTTTGTATGTAAGGCAAAGTTAGAAAATTCGGAGTACTAATTATGTTATAAATAAATGGAGGTATTTATTAAGGAGACATTAAAAGATTTTGAAAATATCAGGATTTTTCAGAATTAGTTTTTTAACTTCGGTTTTAAATTGAACTGTTTTTGAATTTTTTTTTATATTAATAGGAAGCAGGTTAAAAAGCTTAGGGTCATAGTAGAAAAAACTTCTTTGTGTTACCGATTTATTAAACAGATTAATGTTTAAATTTAAGTTAGTGGCTGCTCTAGTATTTAAAAGTTTTTTTTGGGAACTGTTCTTTTTCAAAATACATTCTTAAGAGACATTGGTGCGAATATATCTCTATGATATTAAACTAATTTTGTTTCTTGATAAAGTTCTTTAGTTGAAAATAGTCTATTTTTATGAAGTATTATTTTTAGAAGCGTATTTTGTGTGGTTTGTAAATTTTGAAATATTGTGGTAAAAGTACCTACCTCCCCAGCTAGTAATACAATACCCAAGCATATAGATGCTATTAGGGAATTATACAACATAATTAAGTTTTTTCTGGATAATATATCTCTGATAATATAAAATTTGTGCATTAGCGCTCTTATTCGTTTGGTGAGATATGTTACGTGTTCATTCCATCTGGTATGCTGGTCAAACATGATTCCTAAGTATTTGATCACTGTGGTTTTTTCTAATACAGGACACGAACATTTATATTCATCACACCTAGGTTTATGTAGTTTGAGATTTAATATGGGCTGATCCGTTACTGTAGGAGAAAAAGTTATATATTTTGTTTTTCCTATATTTAAACTGAGTAAATTATGATTTAACAAAATTTTTATATTTTTTAAACGTATTTCTGTAGTAGATTGAACTTTATTCCAAGTTTTCCCAGTAATGATAAGTGATGTATCATCAGCATAGTAAACTAATTCTCCTTTGAAATTTTTAATGTTAAAAATATTATTTACATATATTAGAAATAAAACCGGACCTAATATGGTTGTCTGGGGTACACCTATATTGACTACTGATTCGGAACTCAATACATCCCCTATTTTAATTGTTTGTCTTCTGTTTTATAGATAGTGTTTGAAGAGGTCTAATACTATTCCTCGAATACCGTATTTATTTATTTTATCTATAAGTTTACTATGTGAAACAGTATCGAAGGCCTTGGCTAGGTCCAGAAAAATTGCGAGACATATCATTGAGCTGTCTAAGGCTCCAATCACGGGTTCTAGCAGGCTCAATATGGCATCTTCGGTACTCGAGTTTTTAATAAAACTGAACTGATTTTTTGAAAGAATGTGATGGTCGTCTAAAAATTCAACTAACTTTTTTTAATGCTTTTTCAAATACTTTTGTTAAATTATTTATAACCGATATAGGTCGTTAGTTTATTATGTTCTCCTGCCTTATAAATCGGTGTTACTAGACATTCTTTCCATTGCAAAGGTATTTTACCGTTTGTGAAACAGAGATTTATAATATGAACCAAGGGGTGTATAACATGTGAATGTATAGATTATAGATATTTTGTATCAATTCCATCAGGTCCTGATGAACAATTATTTTTTAGTTCTGAAATCAGGATGGTTACTTCCGCTGTTGATACTGGCTTTAAAAAAAGTGAAGACTGTACGGTATTTTGGTTAAAAAAATGTTTAGGAAGAATTTTTTCTTCTAAATCATTTACCATTTTAAGTCCTAAATTAGTAAAAAAAATATTAAAAAAGTTTGTTTTATCAATGTTACTTTTAACGGCAACACCGTGTTCATTGATTACACAGGGCAACAAAAAAAATTTTTTTTTGATGCCTGGGATTTTATAGCTGATTTTAACTATATTTGAGACGCTAAATCTGTACATGCAATCCGTTTTTCTTTATCAGTTCTACTTTTTTAGATACATCAACTTATCTACCAATGTGGTTTTTATTCAGAATATTCATTTACAAGAGTTCTAAAATTATTATACATTCATTAATGTAGGTATAATGGTTTTATTGTCAGTCTGTAATTGAGTAAATTCCAGATAAATCTATAAATAGTGAAACTATTGCCTATCAGGTACCTGAACTGACCCTTTTAATCTCCTAACTCGGGTAAGTTTTGTCAGTTTGTGCGTTCTTACTAATGAGAGTAGATCGAATTCGGCGTGTTATTTTATGTTAAGAAAAGAGTGTTTTTGTGTTATTGAACAGAATTAAAATGAGTTCAGGTTCCAGTTCAAGAAGAAGTTGTGTAAATCAACCTGGTGTGTTTTGCTATATATTCGGAGAATACATGTTTCAACAAAACAGACAAACTATTACTGACTTTGTAAAGCGAGCGTATCTTGGATATTTTGGAGTTAACCTTGGTGATCAGGACAAAAAGTGGGCCCCGCATCTCGTATGTAAAACTTGTACAGAGCATTTACGGCAGTGGACTACCGGGAAAAGAAAATGTCTAAAATTCGGCGTACCAATGGTTTGGAGAGAACCAAAAAACCACTTCAATGATTGTTATTTCTGTTTAGTAAATACTAAAGGAATCAATCGAAATAACCGCAGTAAGTGGACTTATCCCAATGTAAACTTGGCAATACGCCCTATCCCGCACTCAGATGAAATACCGATTCTAACATTTCATTAGCTACGAAATATCTCTGATGACGAATATTTTTCCTCTGATCGCTGTTCTGATGCTAATGAAACTAACAGTGACTATGAGGAGACGTCATCAGTTCCTTAACGCTTCAATCAAAATAAATTAAAGATTTCACCAGGGATCTCAATTTATCGAAAAAAGCTTCTGAAGTACTGACTTCTAGGTTGAACGACAAAAATTTATTGGAACAAGGAACCAAACTTACCAAAAGGTAAAAACCTACAAGAGAAAAGTATCTGCTACCATTCTTTTCTCAAGAAGACAATCTTGTATTTTGTCACGAAATTAATGGACTCATGAAAGAAATGGGACTTTCTGAATATATTCCAGATGATTGTCGCCTATTTATTGACAGTTCAAAGCGAAGTTTAAAATGTGTCCTTCTACATAATGGGAATAAATATGGTTCAATACCACTAGCTCACTCAATGAAATTGAAAGAAGAATATAATACCGTAGCTTTGGTCTTGCAGAAGATAAAGTATCACGAACATCAATGGATGATTTGTGTAGACTTAAAAATGGTAAACTTTCTTCTTGGGCAACAAAGTTGTTACACGAAATATCCGTGTTTCTTGTGCCTCTGGGATATTAGGGACAAAACACACCACTGGGTTAGAAAAGATTGGCCTCAAAGAGAAAACATGGACGTTGGGGAAAAGAATGTCATTAACGACGCTTTTGTTGAAAGAGAAAAAATCATACTTCCTCCGTTACATATAAAGTTGGGCTTAATGAAACAATTTGTAAAGGCTCTTGATAAGAATGGATCATGTTTTGCATATATAGGGGTAAAAATGCATCAGTTAAGCACAGAAAAACTCAAAGCAGGAATATTTGACGGCCCACAAATAAGACAATTAATTAAGGATCCTGCCTTCATAAATTCAATGAATCAAGTTGAACGAGAAGCTTGGACATCAATTGTTGTAGTTGCAGAAAATTTTCTAGGCAAACATAAAGCTCAAAACTATGTTGAAATGGTTAACAAGATGCTTAATAGTTTTAAATCCTTAGGGTGCAATATAAGTATTAAAATACACTATTTACACAACCACTTAGACCGTTTTCCAGAAAATTTAGGAGACATGAGTGAGGAACAAGGTGAAAGATTTCACCAAGATATTAAAGTTATGGAGGACCGCTACCAAGGAAGATGGGACATGCACATGATGGCAGATTATTGCTGGAGTTCAAAAAGGGACTATTTAAAAAAACATTCAAGAATGTCGCGGAAAAGAAGCTTTCGAAGTGTTGAGTGACTATTTGATTTCTTCAATGTTTTTTTGTTTGTAAGTTCGACATAATATTGTATTTTGGATAACTAAAATAAAAATTTCGTATCTCCTTTTGTTTACTACACTTACGGATTTGAGTTAAAATAATGTAACTTATATTTCTCTAAAATTGTATATCTTAAAAATTTGAGCTCCTAGGTAAAAATGAACACGTTATTTGAATTCAAGACATTAAATTGATATAGAATCAGCTCAAACAACCTCGACACCAAAACCGCTGTTCCCCTGTGTTATGTTTGTGTTTGAAATTTGTGAAATAGTTTTACCTCCACATACCTCTTTAATAATATTAATTTTTTTGCATTCTCCAGCTACATTATTTAATTTACTTTTATAATAATTATTTTGGTTTTTCTTATCAATGTATTTAGTTGATTTCTATATTCTTTATACTGTATTTCTAGTTCTACGGTATGATTTTTAATTAGTCTTTTTTTAATATGTTCCTTTTATGAATAGAGGTAATCAATGCAGAAGTAATCCATGGCTTTAGTTTTCTATATTTATTGTTTATTGTTTTATTTTCTATGCATTTATCAATATATTTATGCAGTTTATCAATGAAAATGTCGTATGATTGTTGAACTTAATTTTTTTCACATACCTCATACCAACGCTCATTTTTTAACAAATTGTTTATTTTTTTGAAATTATTTTTTTTATATATTTTTTTATTTCCATTGTCAGTTTTATTAAGCTTGCGTTTAAATGAAAGTAACACAAATGGAGTAAAATGATCAGTAATATAACTTTGAAATACTACTGTTTTAATGATCTGGAGTACATTCCACATCCTAGGTCTTGTTTTAGTTTAGAATCGTCGATGTAGATATGAAACGTACGTTACTTCCGCCTCTTCTATTTGTTCCGTTATAACTTTATATGACTTAGGGGTCTATTCTGTAACATATCCGTTGAAATTTAGAGGTCTTTAGAAATTAAACTTTTAGCGGCCAGTTAATTTTTTTAACAAAAAATGGTATTCTGTATACACAAATTTTAGAGGCCTGTTAAAAATTATTTATTTTAACGAATTCCCTTAAAAATGGCAGGAGAACACTTGAAAACATCGCATTTAAGATTTATTTGAAAACATAACCATACAAATCCTCAATTTTCCATTCAAAAGCGTTAAAAATTAAAGGCGACTTTTAAGATCCCTTTAAAAATGATTGTTATTTGAGGACTATTTTAAAGGAATCCGTTTAAATAATGACAGAAGTAAGTTAGTGAATACGAAAATATTTTTAAAGGCCGCCAATATTTTAACGGCCGTTAAAATATAAAGGAATTGTTACAGAATAGATCCCTTATTCGATTTATTTTTAAAACCCTTATTTATTTTGTTTTCTTGGAATCTGTACAAATTATTTATAAAGCGATATTTATTTGTTTTTTGTGATATTGAATACAGAGAAAGACTTGATTTAAACGTGATAAAAATATTTAAATTTTGTTGTTTTTTTTTGTTACAACATGTTGTAGAGCACTGCAAAACCTATTTTTTGATACGCCTATGTCGAAAATACTAGGGAAACGAAACAAAAAAAAAATATAATTTGAAATCCGTTAATCACTCAAAATAGACATTCCAATAATTCTGTTCATGTTTGACCAATATAGAAGGTAAAATTGAAGCGGTGTTTTATTCCATCTGGGTATAAGATACAGTCCACTACGAAAGACAAATATAAAGCATCGACTTCAACATTGGCACTTCGAGCGGATCTTGAAGAACAAAAAGGATTGTAAAGGTTATTTCAAGGAAGGAGAAGGTATTCTAACTGGTTAAATCAATAACAGAGGAAACGGGAAAATCCATGCGACCAGTAGTTGAAATTGACGGAGTAAGTATAGGAAAATCAGTTGGGAAACAGCTACAACATAGAAGAGTTTCTTTTCTCAAGTTATATTAGTTTCATTTATAGTTATATTGTTTCTTTTTTTAACCATTTGTAAAGTTAATTTGTGAATTTTGAGAGATTAATGGCAGAACAAATTGATTTAATTAAAAGAAAACGGGCTAGGGCAAAAGGAAAAATAACAAGAATAGAAACATATTTGGGAAGGGTTGTAGATATTGAAAATGTAAATGAGCTTGAAGTAAGGCAAAATTTATTAGTAAAAGCATATGAGGAATTCAATGGGATACAAGATGAGCTTGAAGATAACTATAAAGAGGTTGACATTAATTTACAAAATGAATTTGATAATGAACGCGAGTTTATGGAAAACAAATATATCAGTTTACATAGTAAACTAAAAACGTTAATTCAATCAATTGAAAGTAATCAAGCTCATTTGGCAAGGTGGGTTTTCGCAGGCCCCTGTCAATCGAAATGTCAAACTACCCAGCATCAACATACCAACTTTTGAGGGAAATTATGGGGAATGGAGAACATTTTTAGATCTTTTTGTGTCAGGGATAGACAATGATACAACATTAGCTAAATCTCAAAAATTTTTATATTTAAAAGGATCATTAAAAGGAGAACCTCTGTCGGTTATAAGTGAATTAAAAATAACTGACGAAAATTATGATAGAGCAATGGATCTATTAAAAAGTAAATATAACAGACGAGAGCCAGTTTTAAAGTATCATATTAGGGAACTTCTAGAGTTAAATGTAGGAAAAGGTCAGACGGGTCTAAAAGAATTTGTAGCAAAAACTAAACAACATTTACATGCTTTAGAAGCTTTAGAGATAGATGTACAATCTTGGGATTTATTATTAGTGTGTATCATGTCATCAAAGGTTGACAAAGGGTTGCGAAGTCAATATGAACTGCAAAGGCAGGATGGAAATGATGAAACTTTACCTAGTACCCAAGAATTTCTAAGTTTTTTGGAAAAACGTATTGCTTGGGAAAATTCATACATACAATTTAATTTAAATAACTTAACTTCTGATCAAACGAAGAAAAACAACTCTAATTTTGTTTCACATGCCCAAACCACTAATTTAAATTCAACAGACCGACAAAAATGCATCTATTGCAAGGGTTTACACTATCTGAATAAATGTGATACATTTAAAGGTCTATCTCTTCAAATAAAACGTGAATTTATATTAAAAAATAAGTTATGTTTTAATTGTTTGAAAGATAACCACAATGTTAACCAATGCATTGCAAGTAAGTGCAAAATGTGTGGGGGGAAACATCATACCCTAATACATGATAGAAATTTTGAGCAAGCAAGGGGCAAGGAGAATTTTACAGGTACAGTAAATTCTTCTAGCCAGGGTCCTAGGTTAAATAAGCGCAATGAGGGTAATATAACGCATGCTCAACATTTTTTGAATCAACCGGGTGTTACTGAGAATGCAGGGCATTCTAGAGCTCAGGAAGGTCAGGGCAAATCCACTACAGGTGAAGGAATTCATCACAATCAAGGTCAAGGGTGCTCTTTAAATCATGAATCTCTTTCTTTTATTAATACAGATCCAGGCAGTAGTTCAAAATCTTTTGTTAGGAATCAGCAAATATTATTGGCTACAGCTAAGGTTAGGTTAATTTCTAATCAAGGTAAGGTAGTAAATGCCAGAGCTTTGTTAGACTCTGCATCTCAAACTAGTTTTATTACGAAGGATATGGTAAATAAACTGAATGATAAAGTATTTGAATCTAACTTACAAATTTCGGGAATTTCTCAAAATCCTACTCATATTACTCAAGTAATAACGGTTATGGTAGAATCAAAAAGGTCAGAAAGGTATACATTAAATTGTGGAATCGTTCCCAAAATTACTTGTTATTTACCACAAGTAAGGGTGGACTTATCTAAGTTAAAAATTCCAGAAAATATAGAGTTAGCTGACAATGAATTTCATTTACCAGGAAAGGTTGATATGCTTATAGGAGCAGACTTGTATTATGATTTAATAGAGTCGGGGATAATTAAACTGGGTACAGATCTACCGACTTTAATAAATAGTAAACTCGGTTGGATTATAGGAGGTACAGTACCAACTAAGGAAGGTTTATTTGCAAATTTAAGCATAGTAATGTTTACAAAATTAAACATTGAGGAACTATTACCTAGGTTTTGGCAGATAGAAGAACTATCAAATACAAAAATACTGACACGGGACGATAAATTATGTGAAGCAAACTTTTACAAAACGACAGAAAGGGATAATGTTGGAAGATTCATAGTAAATTTACCTTTAAAAACTGAAATTTTTGAGTTAAATTTAGGAGATTCATTTCGTTCGGCTAAAAGAAGGTTTATAACGTTGGAAAACAGATTACACAAGGATGAGACATTATTTAGTCGTTACAAAAATTTTATTGATGAATACATCAGTTTAGGTCATGGGTCGTATGTTCCATTAGAATTAAAAACTAAAGAGAATTTAATCAAATATTTTTTGCCTCATCATTGCGTGATCAGAGAGGAGAGTATTTCGACGAAACTGAGGGTGGTGTTTGATGCATCAGCTAAAACTACTTCAGGGTTGTCGCTGAATGATGTAATGTTTAAAGGTCCAACAGTACAACCGGAGTTATTTGATATAGTTTGCAGGTTTAGATTATTTCAAATAGTAATAATAGCGGATATAGTAAAAATGTATAGGCAAATTAGGGTCTCAAAGCAACATCAACACTTACTGAATATCATATGGAGAGAAAATCCTAAGGAGCAGTTAAAGTGTATTCAACTAGAGACGGTTACTTATGGTACGAATTGTGCACCTTATCTCGCTACAAAATGTGTTTCTGAATTAGGGCTCATAAATTCTGCTAAGTATCTGCTGGCTTCTAAAATACTACAGGAACAGTGTTACATGGACGATATTCTGGGGGGTACAAGTTCGATTAAGGAATGTAAGGTGTTAAAGGAAGAACTTATTACACTTTTGAGGTCAGGTGGTTTCGAGTTACATAAATGGGTTTCTAACTGTAAAGAATTGGTTGATGAAAAGGTGGAGAGCAAGGAAACTTCTTCAACAGAAGAAAAATTAAACAAAATATTAGGTATATCTTGGGATTCCAAAACGGATCATTTCGGGGTAGTTATTCCAGCAGTATTTAAAGAAAAAGGCGTGATTTTTACAAAACGAATGGTGCTTGCTATGATAGCTAGTTTATTTGATCCTCTTGGCCTAATAGGACCAATCATGATTAAAGCAAAGGTTTTAATGCAAAAAATTTGGGTTCGAAAACTTGAATGGGATCAGGAGCTTCCTGAAGATTTGGTTCAGGAATGGGGAGTATATGTAAAAAACATTCAGGAGCTTTCAAAACTTAGAATTTGGAGACCACTGCTACTAAATAAATTGGCAGTATCTTTTGAATTGCATGGCTTTTCGGATGCATCAACTGTTGCATATGGGTGTTGTTTTTATTTAAGAGTCTTTTATTCAGGTAGTTTCATTTCTTGTAGGTTGATCTGTTCTAAGTCAAGGGTAGCACCTCTAAAAACAATTTCTTTACCAAGGTTGGAACTATGTGGATTCATGTTAATGGCAAGGTTATATCATAGGCTTTCATCAATATTACCACTAACATTTGTTAAAGTGATTTTATGGACAGATTCTAAAATAGTGTTAGCTTGGTTAAATAGTGCTCCTACTAGGTGGACTACATTTATTGCAAATAGGGTATCTGAAATTCAAGAACTAGCATGTAATACAGAATGGCGATATATTGCTTCGGAAAGCAACCCAGCCGATTTTGTTAGTAAAGGGCTAGATCCAAGGTTATTATTTGAGTGTGAAGGATGGTGGCATGGGCCAAATATACTACATGAGCTTGTTATGCCAGAAGAAAATAGGGCATCTTTAGCTATAGAGGAGCCAATACCAGAACAAAGAGTTGTTACACATGTTAATCTAGAGCGGTTTCAAGAATCACTGGAATTGTTCTCAAGGTTTTCAAAATTTCTGAGATTGCAGCGTGTTATAGCTTTTTGTTTAAGATTTGTACATAATGCAAAAGGAGTTAGAGAAAAACTA
The DNA here is from genome assembly GCA_927349885.1 of Psylliodes chrysocephalus. Classification (NCBI taxonomy): domain Eukaryota; kingdom Metazoa; phylum Arthropoda; class Insecta; order Coleoptera; family Chrysomelidae; genus Psylliodes; species Psylliodes chrysocephalus. The sequence continues at coordinate 17,529,188 of OV651824.1, forward strand.
AAAGGTTGTCTATCATTGTTTGAATTAAATCAATCAGAAATAATGATTTTAAGGCTAGTTCAAGGTTACTATTTTATGGAAGAACTAGAATGTTTAAAATTAAAAAAGCAAATTAAAGGTTCTTCCCGTTTAGTGCAGTTAGCTCCATTTTTAGATGATGATTTTATACTGAGGGTAGGAGGGAGATTAGATTATTCAGATTTGAGTTTTTCTCAAAAACATCCCATTATATTGCCATCAAATGCACATATAACAAAATTGCTAATAAGGCAAGAACATTTGAATTTATTTCATGCAGGGCCACAAAACACTTTAGCTAATTTAAGGTTAAAATTTTGGCCAATTCATGGATTACAACAGGTAAAAAAGGAACTGAAAAATTGCGTAACCTGTCACAGGTTTAAGGCTGCTGGTTCAAATCAACTAATGGCACCCCTTCCAAAAGATAGAACTTTGGTGTGTCGTCCTTTTTCAAAAATAGGTGTTGATTTTGGGGGTCCATTTTTTGTTAAGGAATCGAGATTAAGAAAATCAGTAACTCGCAAGTCATACATTTCATTATTTGTTTGCTTTGTTACTCGAGCAATACATTTAGAACTGGTTTCCGATTTGAGTTCAGAGAATTTTCTTAATACGTTGAAGCGATTTATAGCACGACGAGGTTGTCCTAAAATTATTTATAGCGATAACGCAACTAATTTTCAGGGGGCGAACAATAAACTTAAAGAAATTCACGAGTTTTTTAAAAATAATAAGGATTTAGTATATGATTACACAGCACGAAAGGAAATTTCGTGGAAATTTATACCGGCAAATAGTCCTCATTGGGGAGGTTTATGGGAAGCGGGAATAAAATCTACGAAATATCATCTCAATCGAACAATAGGGAAATCTATACTGACTTATGAACAATTTGTTACGTTATTATGCGAGATTGAGGCCGTCTTAAATTCAAGACCCATTACACCGGTTTCGTCAGACCCAATGGATCTTAATTGTCTAACACCCAATCATTTTTTAATCGGCGAACCAATGGGCACCTTCGCGGAAAAAGATATTCAAAATTTTTCTGACAATAGACTTACTTATTGGGAACAAATAAATAAACTCAAGCAGTCATTTTGGAAAAGATGGTCTACAGAATATTTAAATAGACTACAAAATCGTCCAAAATGGTATGCTTCGAAAAATAATTTAGAAATAGGCAGTTTAGTTTTAATAAAAGATGATAAACTTCCACCGTTAGAATGGAAGTTAGCGAGAATTGTTAAGGTTTATACAGGTAGCGATAACAAAGTTAGAGTTGCCACTGTTCGCACTAAATCAGGTATTTTTGACAGATCTATCTCAAAATTATGTCCATTGCCAATTTCCTAAAGAACTTCTGAAGATGTTCACTTTCAGCGGGGGGGAGGATGTTGTAGAGCACTGCAAAACCTATCTTTTGATACGCCTATGTCGAAAATACTAGGGAAACGAAACAAAAAAAAAATATAATTTGAAATCCGTTAATCACTCAAAATAGACATTCCAATAATTCTGTTCATGTTTGACCAATATAGAAGGTAAAATTGAAGCGGTGTTTTATTCCATCTGGGTATAAGATACAGTCCACTACGAAAGACAAATATAAAGCATCGATTTCAACACAATATTTACCTTGTACAATTTTGAATTCCATATTAGGTAATGTCCGTTAAGAAACAAACTATCACTAGCTAACGAAAATAATTACACAATTTCACTAACAACTGTATCACCTAAAATTTGAGGCTATCACATTGTATGTTCATAAGCAATTAACTGTTTTTTTTTTATATACTTACTCAATTATATACCTATTGATAATGGGAATCAAAGTACTTGAATCTGCAGGTGTTAGTTTTACATATCTATGATTTTCTTATCATTAACGGTATTTTGATTTGTGTCTAGTCCAGATATAGCAATTGGATTACCAAAAAAAACATTTTTTTATGATAAAGAATAATTAGAACTTGATTTTTACGCCCAAGAGTCGGAAGAAATATTTTTTATTTATTTTTTTTATTGATACCGCCAACAACCCATACAGCACAAACACATTTCGGAAATATTTCAAAAATATTACATTGAAATATTTGTAATGTTGTATAAATATTACAAAACATCCCAGAAACATTTCTGAAATGTGCCTGAAACGTAAAAATGCCCTGTAAATATAATATTTCACAGTTATTTAAAAATTTGAAATCGTTTAGAAATATTAAATAGTAATATTTTAGAAATGTAATCTCGGTTTTTTCTAAAATATTATTAGACTAAAAATAAGACATTTATAAGTACAGGGAGTTCCGAAATTAGACGGTCATATTTTAACAGCGTAATCTACATCCTCAAATAGGAGTAAAAGTTCATATAAACATAGGTCCGAAAACGTTTCTTTTCCGAGATACAGGGTGTTAAATGTGAAGTCCTGATGACACATTTATATATGGGTGATTCTCGCCTAACTGTGATTTTTTATGTCCAGTGTTTTATTTATCGTTTAGCATAAGTTTTCCTCATCAAAAAGTTAATATTATAAATTTAGAGGTATTTTACAACCGACATTATGAATTAGATCATAAACCTTCGTAATTTTTTTAAGCTGCATATAAAAATACTCGAAATGTCAGTACCGTGGCATGTCCGATTCTCATTTTTAAAATTAAATATATAAATTTCTATCAAAATTCATTTTTTAATATAAAATTTACCTCTTATAACTACAATCTAATGCATACTGCATTGAATTTTATTGCAATTTTATACCAATCTTTGGATTGGTAAAAAAAAATAATCATTTATATGTCAGTACCGTGGAAATAATGTCAGTACCGTGGCATTAAAATTTTTAAATTTTGTGACAGTTTTCGTTGTGTCGTAGCTGTAGTAGAACCACTTTACAGGCTTATTTCTTTGCATAAATAGAAAACAAAAACGCGTAAAACATACGTTTTGAAACATTTTTAATTTTAGAAAAATGTAAGTTGTAAAAATCACAGTTAGGCGAGAATCACCCATATTTTCTAAAAGTTTAAAGATAACTAAATGAAATTTGGTATAAATGCTTACCTCTTTACGCTCTATTTAACGGAATAAACCTGAGTTTTTGATCATCTTCATAGGTGGGTAAATTAGGGGGGCTAAGGTAAAATTGCCCTAAGTTTTTTTTGTTGACAGTTTTTAACATTTTTGACTATAAAATTTGGAAAACCACTTATTTATAATAAAGCTACTTTTGTTGCATATCGCTAGGACGCACCATTTTTTAGAGCAAAGCATTTGAAAATTTCATGATAAGTTGATGTTATCTTATTCGAAAGTGTAAACAATAATCAGTAGGCCTGTGGAATCAGAAATTTTATTTTTTTTAACTTTAGAAAACCAGTGACTAAAAAAATTTTAGAAAATATTTACAAAATTGTGCCATCAGGACTTCACTTGTAACACCCCGTATCTCGAAAACGAAAAGTTTTCGGACCTATGTTTATATGAACTTTTATTTATATTTTAGGATGTAGATTACGCTCTTAAAATATGACCGTCTAATTTCGAAACACCCTGCATACATGTTTATTTAGAATACACAAAACTCAAACATTGATTCTTAAACTAACAAATAAATAAATAAATAATTTTTAAACATTATTTCATAAAATATAAAAGCAAATTGCTTCATTTTCTTCAATTCCTTTAAATGCACTAATTTGAAACAAAAAGTTTTTTTTTAATAAAAGTAAAGAAACATTTACGATTATTCCAATCTGATCATTAAGATCAATTAGCAATTTTATTCTAACCTAACTTATCTAGGGATGAAAAACTTCATAAACTAAGATTCTACTCACTAGTATACTTTAGAGTCTATTTAGTTACACTACCGTTAACGTGTAACACTTGTCTTAACCGCACTATACTCTGCTTTAATCTAACATCACTGAACTAACTCAAAAGGCTTGGTTCCCCCTTGAGTCTTCTTATTAGATTGGCATTATTGAGGAGCTGGATAATCTCAAGGATTCCGTGTTGGAGCAGTTGTTGGTGACTACTGTTAAATTTTTGTATTGTATTTTCAACAGTCTCCACTTTAAGGTCCCTATGAAGCGGCAGTGCCAGGGTGCATTGACAATGTTCCTTAATACACAGTCCCAAAGCTGGCGAATCGCTTCATTTCCACCAATTCCTTTAAATGCACACAATTTATAGGTAATTAAAAAGGATTTATACAAATTATTTGATTAATAGTTTTATTAATATTATTTTAAACTAACTATAATAAAACAAACAATTCTTATGCCTAACCAAAACATGAAGCTCACTTTTTAATCAGCTAATATACCGTCAGATAGTGACAGGTTTAGGTGCCCCATTTTCGAATACAAGCCTCGAAGAGGGTTGAAAAGTACATCAATTTTAAGTAGAATAAAAGTAAATTTTCGGAGTGGCTCTTGGAGATAACACATGGAAAATTTGATTTGCCCCAACAATAATGAAAGGTTATTTGTTGCCCATTTTTCCACGCAAGCCGTTTTCACTATACGATTAATTAATAGAACTAGGCTTCGGAAAACCAAAGGCTTTAATGTTGCAAGTGGCTAAAGGGTTGAAATAAAGGCGTAATCTTCTAACGAAAAATCGAGATTTTACCAGATATTTCCACACAAGCCAATCGAATGTATGAAAACGTACATCGTCACTAGTCCGAAAAATATATTTTCTTGATGACCTGAATGTATAATTGCATATTGGGGTCGGAAAATTTTTCTGATAAAGAAAATCGAATTTTCCATGTGTTATCCCTAAGAGCCACTCGTAAATTTTCTTTTATTCTACTCCACATCGATGTACTTTTCAACCTTCTTTGAGGCTTGTATGCAAAAATGGGGCACCTAACTCTGTCACTATCTGACGGTCTATAATAAATAAAACTAGTGGAGGGACAGCAAATGTAGGTTATATTTTAATAAAAATAAGACTAAAATTGCATATAAATTTGATAAAAGAAATGGCGTCACTCGTCTCATAGAAGAGATAAAGTTAATAAACCTAACCTGAACAAGCAATCTATAAAGACAAATTATGCTTCCCATATAACAACAGCACAATGCATAAATTAATAACGAAAAAAAAAACAACTGGCAAAAACCGACAACTTAAATCAATAATGTCACGGAGGAAGATATAGGGTTGTCTCTGGCTGGACATAGGATGAAATAAAATAACTACTTATTCTTCTCTTCGTTTTAAATGGGCTCAATCCTTGAGGATAATTTACCAAGAACTATTTATTTTTTCAAATTTAGTTAAGTGGAAAGGCTGTCCCCTCGTGCGTCATACTTCTGTCTTTACATTTCCACTGCACTTGATAATTAATTCAATATTCTTCTCCAATTATACCACTGAATATTTTGTTTAATTTTGTATACTATTTAAAGTCGGATGGTCACTTTTATACTAGATATTTTGTGATTTTTATGGGACTTCTTAGCTCCCGATTCGGAGACCGCCAGTTCAATGTTGCCACAACGGTGTCCAAATCGGAAGTCCATAAAATAACTACATATCCCATCTTCTTCTTACAAATCACAAATTATTCATTAAGTGTTGGCCTTTTACAACATAACCCGTTTAGTAACCTATTGTGTAATGTTACGTTTCAATGTTATGTTTTAAAAACATATTTTGCTATGTTCAATTTTAACGTTAGGCACCAGATGATACGTTAACTTTTTAACCCTTACCTGGGTCTCATTGTAAAAATCCTTATAATCAGAATTCTTACAAGCCTCAGGCCTAGCTCAGATCAAAATGGGTCAGTGGGAGTCGTTTAGAATTTACCTTCAAGTCAATGGCAAGGTCTTTAATTAAAAAGACTTAAAAGAATTCAATTAAATTAATTTGGGCGCCATACCTTTAGATCTACAATAAAAGTAAATTTGCCATTAACTTGTCAGTTGAAAGTAAGGAAAATAAAAGAACTTAAATTTTAAAACAATTAATCGGCTTTAATTTAAAATAAATTAATTAATGAGTGATAGTTAACAATAAGAAAGAAAAATGAAATTTATTGATTTTAACAAATTTTACGGTTTACGTTATTTGACTAGATAATGAGTTATTATTTTTTTAAAATTAAAATTGACTAGTATGAACTTTGACTCAAAAATTGTGTGTGGTCCTGGCCGACACTTATCTTGTGTGTTTTCGGATTTCAACGGACGAACTGGTCCGTGTCGCTCTCTTAACTGTAGCTCATCCTACGATGACTTTCTAGACATATTCTGCAGTTCTAGATGTAGCTCAGCCTACGATGACTTTCTAGACATATTCTGCAGTTCTAGATGTAGCTCAGCCTACGATGACTTTCTTTATACTACGATTTCTTAGTTATCAGGGCCAGTTCCTTACTGTCCTTACAGGGCCAGTTCCTTAATTTTAAGAAAGAAAAAACGTGTCAGTTACAACAAAAAAAACGGTATCTTTCCATTGCTTCAAAAAAAAAAAAAAAACATGTGGTCAGCCTACGAGTCAACCATAAAAGCTTACTATTTAAATTAAACATTATTAAATTGAAAATTTCAAGTTTACAACAATAATAGAGATTTGCAATAGTATTTAAATTAAAATACATGAAGAATGGAAAGATTTTTTTTAAATAACTGAGAAAAAAAAATATAAAATTAATGGCAGCCATTTTGTACATTACATGGAACTTATATTACGCGGAAATCTCGCTATTAATGATAATTTCACCAGGATATACACACAATAAAATTAATTTCTACCATTCATTAAAAAAAAAAAATGATTCTGTTACCTTAGTTAGTTCGGAAACACTTAACAAAGCACTAAACTAAACCAACCGGTTCATTTGGCTGCAAAATTGAAAAGAATTAAGCAACGAGAAACGTGGTGTATTTCACATCAACAGGTGGCCAGGCGTGCGCACAACCTCTGACAGTAATTATTGATTTTTAGACAGAGACAATTTCTCCGAATTAACATAATATCCATATTTCCAAATACGAGGGGAACTCAAAAAGTATTAGAATATATTGGAAAATTTGAACTAATTAAATATTGTAATTATTAAAAGGGAGTGACGATTACAACGTAACAGTAACATGTATATCATGTTTTAGAAACATTTTCAGTGAAATATTTCACTAAAATATTTCAGAGACTGAAATTTTATGTGTTTGAAATTTTTGAAATATTTCTGAAATAATGTGTGTTGTATGGGAAAAAACACTGAAATTGTTTTGCTTGCTTTCTCATTGACAAAAACGAATTTTTGTAATAATAGTAATTATATAGCATATTATTAAAAAATTACGCCTTGTGCTCGCCATTGTGGCTAATAGTACTGTTCAGATATTTAAAATTAATTTTTTTAAGGTGTATTCAATATCCCATGAACATCCACTAAATATATCAAAGTCTAGGCGTGAACGCAAACCATCGTGGATATCCACCGTAATTGAGTTCGATCGAAATTTGTTTCCCAATTAGACTCCATTAGAGACTGGAGTCGAGAAATTCCATTTATTGCTGAAGAGTCCTAATAAGGATGACTTTCTCCTTAGTGGGCAAAATCAAAGGCAGAGTGTTGAAAATATTTTGAGTGTTGAAAATATTTTTATCTCTGCTATTTTCTTTCAACGTTATTCAATAATCATTGGTTACTTATGAACCTCTACTAAAGATACCCATAAAATATTTTGCTGAATATCCGAATATCTTCTATATCCCGGGATATAGACATAGACGGATATTTGGATATCTATATTAGATCCACTGGATATATTTTATATCCACAAAATATATTCTGTGGATATCTCTGGGATTTCTTGTATTGTCTGGAAGATACCCATTAGATATTTTGCTGGATATCCATGGGATATCTTCTATATTCTGGATATAGACGGACATTTGTATATCCATATTAGATCAACGGGATAATTCTGATATCCTGTGGATATTTTGGATATCCACAAAAGATATTTTGTGGATATCTCTGGGATTTGGTGTGTTGTCTGGGTATAAACCACCAACTGTCTTATAAAAGTAAATTTATATTATAAGAAATGTAACAACTTCAGTTCCATACCGAAACAAAAACAACACAAATAAAAACGTGGTTTCTTGTTAAAATTAAAAATATACCAGGGGTCTTCAAAAATTTGATAAAATAATTATAAGTTTGTGTAAAACGGCAATATTTCTTGGAGAACTGTATTTTGAGTGAAGTTGCAAAAAATAATTAATTCAAATTGGAAAAATAGAAAAATGAGAAGAAAAGGGTTTGGTGCGAAATTGGATTGCTCGGTGATCATATTTAGGAGCTTCAACTGTACTATTAATAGAGATTCGAACCAAGGATGATCCAGCTAGCACTCTATGATCCCATCTACGTTAATAAGCTGAAATTCAGGAATCTTTAAACTCCCATGTGATGTTTCTTTTAATGTTATTCTAACATCTACGGGACCTCTGGAACCCCTGAACCTCTGAAACCACGCAACTGCAAGATTTTTATAGCATCTCTCATTGAGGTTACCAAGGGAAGTTCAGAAAAGATCACTCACATAACATTAATGTTTTATGGATATACTAAGAACGTTCTGTTTGTGTTCTTTTTGGTATCACCTTCCTAGAATTCAGGGATTTTTAAGCTCAAATGCAATGTACTTTTATTGTAACCGTAACATCCCTGCAACTATCGAATGCAATTGCAAGACTTTTATAACACATCTCATAGAGAGTACAAAGTGAAGTTCGAAGAACATCACACTAGCAGTTTTACAGTACGTTCCCTCGAAAGTTGTTCTGAAACGTTTTATATATGTTTTAATATGAATTAGTTCTACAGCATTCCCAGACAGCACAAATACGTCCATAGAATATTCTCAGAATATTCTTAAAGAATGTTGTAATACTCGCAGAATATTCTATCAGCATGCTACAAATATTCTTGGAATGTTCTATGAAAATACGAAATGGACTATTCCATGAATATATTGTTATGTGAGCCATTTCATTATTCAGTCATGCTCTAACCCTACAAGTCCCTCTCTGTCTTATTTGGCCTTTGAGGCTCAACTTGTCCGATTATTATAAATATTTAAACCCCTTAAGACCAAACCTATGGGGCGGAGGTGATTTCGATGATGTTCGAGAACGAACGAGATAATGTTTCTAGTGTATTGGAGAGAATATGTGAACTTACTAGAACGTTCGTCAATTTTTTAGGTTTGTATATAAATATTGGTGGATGAGCCATCAGAATGTTATTATATGGACAGTGAAGATAAATAGTAATTAGTAGATAGACAGTGGTGAATGTAAATAGTGATCAGTTTAAAGACATTTGAAAAATATATATATATTAGAATAGTTGTGTTATAAAATAAATAAGTGTCTAAATAAATTATTAATAAATAAACTGTTGTTTTAAAGTAAACAAACATCACATTGGTGTTGAGAAGTGGAATAGTGTAAATAAATAGTGGACAATAATGGCTAAACGACTGTGTGATTTAAAAGTAACCGAGCTGCGTCGGGAGTTAGAAGATCGCGAATTGGAGACGACAGGGAAGAAAGCAGAGCTGACAGAACGTCTTAAGGAAGCACTGGAAAGTGAAGGTCTGAATCCGGAAACGTTTCTATTTTCGGATGATGATTCTTCTATAATTTCTTCAATTTCTTCCGATATTAAAACCGAAATATCTTCTATGAAAACTGAAATTACTGCTGATGTTTCTTCTATAAAAAATGACATTTTCTCCCTAGATAGTAAAGTTTCTTCTTTAGAAGAAAAGGTGTCTTCTGACATATCTTCTTTAAAAACCGAAATTTCTTCTGACTTGGAAAGCAAAATGTCTTCTATGGATAGTAAATTTTCGTCAAATATTTCTTCCTTAGAAGAAAGGGTGTCTTCCGAAATGTCTTCTTTAAAAAACGAAATTTCTGCCGATGTGGAAAATAAGATGACTTCTGTTGAGGAGAAAATAATGTCTTCCGTTGAAGAGAAAATAAAAGAGATGGAAAAGAAGAGAGAAGAACTGGAAAATTAAGACCCGGCGAAGGACGTTGAAATTAAGTGCCATGAGGTAGAGTCGAAGTAGAAATTGGAAGGAGCTGTAAACTCTCCTCGTGTTAAAGCCCCAACTTTTGACGGGAAGATGTCTTGGACGAACTACCTTAAGCAGTTCTAAACAGCTGCCAGAGCAAACGAGTGGTCTGAACGAGAAAAGGCAATAAATTTTACCATTGCTCTTCGATGAGACGTTTTGGATGTCCTTCAGACTATACCCGTGGAAGAGACAGATGATTTTGAGCAACTCAAAAAGAGACTAAATAGGCGATATGGCACTTGGAGCATTTGTACCAGTCACATTTGAAAAATCGTAAACCGAAACGAGACGAGACTCTTCAGGAATATGAAGTAGATATTGCCAGGTTGGTGCGATTTGCCTATCCGTCAGCTCCGGAAAACATGATGGAATGTTTGGCAGTCCAAACATTTGTTGATGGACTCCGTGACCACGAGATGCAAAAAACACTTCGTCTAGCCCGTCACAAAATATTGGTTGATGTCTTGTCCGCTGCCCTTGAATATGAGGCAGCTACACAGGTCTCTGGTGGATACAATAAAGTGAGGACCTTAAAAGAGGAAGAAGAGGAAGGTAAACTCGATCAACTGGTGAATATGATGAAGAGTCCTACTGACAGAAATATTAAGACAAAGACTATCAGGTTCTGGAATTGCGGTGAACTGGGACATGTACGCAGTTCGTGTAAACGCCCTAGGGTCCCAACAAATCAAGACAACACGCCGCAGGAAAACTAGAGCGGGTCGGCCTAGAGGGGGCAGCTTCGACCCGAAACCGTTCCAAAGACCCTCTCATACTGATAGCCTCTTTGAAATGTCGCGATGATAGTGTATATGTAGACGGCGAAATAAATGGCAAAAAGTATACACTGTTGGTGGATACTGGAGCAACTAGGACTATTATACGACCAACAACTATAAATAACCGTAAGAAACTTCTACCAACAAGATTGCGACTACGGACTGACACAGGTGAAAGTGCCAACATCCATGGGGAAATCCAGGTTCAGTTGGGAATTGGTACAGAAAAGTTCACTCATACTGTTATTGTCGCTGATATCGAAGATGTTATTCTTGGAATGGATGTAATGAACTTACATGGTTTCCAGTTGGACTTTAAAAACAGAGTGATCAAAGTTGGTGCCGAAGAGGTATTCCTACATCCATATGGGGACAGTACCATGCTAGTTGCTGTACAGGAGGATACGGTGGTACCCGGTAGAAGTGAAACCGTTATAGTAGCACGGCTTCAAGAAACTATGGAAGAAGGAACACCTGTCATGATGGAACCTTGGAACCACGATGAAGAGGTTTGGACGAGGCATTCTGATCAGAAAAGGGTTGGTCACGACTGCTAAAGAGATTCCAGTTCGTCTTATAAACGTTAATGATCACCCGATTGCCATCAAGAAAGAGACCAGAATCGGAACTTGTGTACCAATAACTTCCATAATTCGTCAGACAACAACTTCTGATCATTCCTACGACAGATTTGAGCAAATGATTGCAGTTGCTGGTCAATCTCTGAATCCATTAGAGAAAAAGAAAATCAAGGAATTTCTTCGACGATATCGTGACATTTTTGTACCAAACGGAGGAAAAACAGGGAGAATTTCTGTTGTAAAACACAAAATTGATACTGGTGACGCCAGGCCGATTCGTCAATCAGCTCGAAGATTACCAAGGCGAAGAGAGAGGAAGCTGAAAGAATTGTTCAGGAAATGAAGGAAGACAGGGTGATAGAACCTTCTACCAGCCCATGGGTCTCTCCGGTAGTCAGGGTCCAGAAAAAGGATGGAACTACGAGGTTCTGTGTAGATTACCGTCAGTTGAACAATGTAACTAAGAAAGACAGTTATCCTCTTCCTCGGATCGATGATACCTTGGACACATTGGCCGGAAGTAAACTATTTTCTACCTTAGACCTAAAGTCTGGATATTGGCAGGTGGAAATGAACCCAGTAGACAAAGAAAAGACAGCTTTTACCACCGGATCTGGATTGTGGCATTTGGACTATGTAATGCCCCCGCGACATTTGAAAGACTTATGGAAAATGTATTGAAAGGGTTATCATGGAAAACGTGCCTGGTATATTTAGATGACATTATAGTCTTGGGGAAAACATTTGATGAACATCTAAAGAACTTGGAAGATGTTTTTAAAAGACTTCAAGCTGCCCAACTGATGCTAAACCACAAGAAGTGCCAACTATTCCAAAATAAAGTATATTACCTGGGTCATGTAGTCAGCAAGGATGGTGTGGCTGTAGATAAGGAAAAAGTCGCTTCTATCAAAGAGTGGCTACAACCAAAAGATAAACACCAAATAAGAAGTTTTCTTGGGCTTTGTACGTACTACCGAAGATTCATAAAGAAGTTTGCAGATATTGCTAATCCACTAACGCGACTCACAGAAGAAGCAAGAGAATTCTGCTGGGACGAAGACTACTAAACTGCCTTCGAAACTTTAAAGAAGCATTTAACAACAGCGCCAATATTAGGATACCCACTACCAGAGGGAGAATTTATCCTGGATACTGATGCCAGTAATGTTGGAATTGGAGGAGTGCTTTCACAGATTCAGGAAGGAAAAGAAAGAGTACTAGGTTATTTTAGTAAAGTACTCTCGAAACCTGAACGAAATTACTGCGTCACAAGAAGAGAACTCCTGGTAGTTGTTAAGTGCGTGGAACACTTCTACCAATATCTGTACGGAAGGAAATTTTTAATCCGGACCGATCATGCAGCCCTTAAGTGGTTGATAAAATTTAAGAACCCGGAGGGTCAAATCGCCAGATGGATTGAACGACTTCAAGAGTACGACTTCAAGATTGAACATCGAGCCCGAATAAGTCACAGAAATGCTAATTCTCTCTCTAGAAGACCATTTTCACTGTAACAAAGCGGAATCCAAAGAAAGTGGACTACTAAGAACAACTGTAGTCAACGATGAGTGGGCCCCTGCTAAAATTAGTGAAGAACAAGAGAATGATACCGTTATAAAGAAGATGAGACAATGGAAAGAGGAAAATCGTCGACCTACTTGGCAAGAAGTATCTAATCTCTCTCCAGTACTTAAGTCGTATTTGTCTCAGTGAAAATCCTTTATCCTGGAAGATGGCTTATTAAAGCGAGTACTTGAAAATGATGATGGTTCCGAGAACAGAAGACAGTTGGTCATTCCAAGAAGCAGAGTAGCTGAAGTACTCCGTCATTTACACGACAGTCCATCAGGAGGACATCTCGGTGTTAGGAAAACCCTTCAGAGAGTTCGGGAAAGGTTTTACTAGATGAACAGTTCCGATGATGTAAAGGACTGGTGTAAGAAATGTACCACCTGTGCTATGAGTAATGGACCTCAACGAAAAAGGAAGGCTCCTCCCATGAAGCAATACAACGTTGGTAGCCCATTTGAGAGGATCGCCTTAGATATTGCTGGACCATTTCCCGCGACCGAGGATGGTAATAAATACATTTTGGTGGTTATGGATTATTTTACAAAATGGGTGGAAGTCCATGCCATTCCAAATGAAGAGGCCGCAACTGTTGCAGATGTATTGATAAAAGAGTTTATCTGTCGATTTGGAGTGTCCTTGGAGATCCACAATGACCAAGGCAGAAATTTTGAAAGTCAACTTTTCCGTGAAATCTGTGACAGACTAGGCATGAAGAAGACCAGAACCACAGCATTGCACCCACAATCCGATGGAATGGTAGAGCGAATGTATAAGACCATTGGCAAATATCTGTCAAAAGTGGTTTCAAACCATCAGCGAGATTGGGATCAGTATCTTTCGCTCTTTGCAATGGCTTATAGATCCGCTGTCAATGAATCAACAGGCCAAACACCAGCAAAGGTCTTGTTTGGGCGTGAGATGAGACTTCCGTGCGACCTCGAGTTTGGGTGCCGACCTGGAGAAGATGTATCTGGTGAAGATTATGTGATCCAGTTACGAAGAAGAATGGACGACATGCATGAATTAGTTCGCTCCCATCTTGAAATCGCTAGCGACAGAATGAAGAAGCGATACGATACCCAAGCAACAGAAGGATGTTTCAAAGAAGGCGACAAAGTCTGGCTCCATAACCCAAAAAGACAAAAGGGTTATTCTCCGAAGCTTCAAAGGTCTTGGGAAGGTCCGTACCTAATCAAGAATAAAATAAATGATGTAATTTACCGTATAAGTAAGATCCCAAACGGTAAACCAAAGGTAGTGCATCAAAATAGGTTGGCGCCATTTGAGGGTGACCATGAAGAAGAAGTAAATCAACTTCGAGAAACACCTGACCTTGTCGTTGAAGAATTTATGGGTGCATATGGAGGTACTGGAAAAGCCAGATATGGTGTCACGACCGAGCAACAACAAGATCTGCTCTCGCTACCGAAAGACTACTCGCTGGTCCATAGTACTTCCGCCAGCATCAACGACGCGCGAGGACTGGCATATGTGTTCCGTAAGAAGTTTGGTCAACTGCTAGAACTTCAACGTCAGTTACCAGCCCCTGGAAAAGCTTTAAAACTTCAAGACGAATCGCGCTACCTTTTCTATTTGATAACGAAGAACACCTTCCGAGATCGATCCACCTATCAGGATGTATGGGAAGCATTACTCAGTCTGAGGGAGCATGTACTGGAGTCCAATGTACATAAACTAGCAATGCCGAAGATAGAAGGAAATCAGCTGGATTGGAGGATCATTAGGAACATGGTGAAAGTAATCTTTCAAGATACCGGAGTTCAGATACTGGTTTGCAGCCATTCGCCCAGTGCCCAGGTTACAGCGAAGACAGTCCCTTGTTACTTCCATGCAACTGGAAATTGTAAAAGAGGCTTCAGTTGCAAATACAACCATTCCAGTTTAGTTTCGTAAGAGTTCCAGGAGGAACTATCTCTTAAGGAGGGGGAAATGTTATGTGAGCCATTTCATTATTCAGTCATGCTCTAACCCTACAAGTCCCTCTCTGTCTTATTTGGCCTTTGAGGCTCAACTTGTCCGATTATTATACATAATTAAACCCATTAAGACCAAACCTATGGGACGACTATGGCGGATGTGATTTCGATGATGTTCGAGAAAGAACGAGATACTGTTTCTAGTGTATTGGAGAGAATATGTGAACTTACTAGAACTTTCGCCAATTTTTTAAGTTTGTATATAAATATTGGTGGATGAGCCATCAGAATCAGTTATTATATGGACAGTGAAGATAAATAGTAATTAGTAGATAGACAGTGGTGAATATAAATAGTGATCAGTTTAAAGACATTCGAAGTATATATAAATTAGAATAGTTGTGTTATAAAATAAATAAGTGTCTAAATAAATTAATAATAAATAAACTGTTGTTTTAAAGTAAACAAACATCACAATATTGAGAATATTTGAAAAACGTACAGGTTGTCTGATAGGAGAAGATTTCTTTTTTAACTGAGTATATTAGTCATCAAAATATTTTTTTTAAAGTTTTTTATTTTAATAAACACAATTTTAATAAACACCCTATATTGCAGTAGTTTTTAGAGTCCTATTAAAAGAACTGTAGTTGCGTCTTCCTATAAATCTACATAATTATTTGTCCAAAAAAATATGTTCTTAAATAAAAATCAAACCAAAGTTTGAATCAGTGTTTATTCTAAGCCAGTATATATGTTTTTAATTGATTTGTTTGGTCTTTCTGGGGCTTTCACAAGCTATTGCTAGACAGCATTCTCTATATCAGCATTGGTACACCCACTTTCCTTGTGGATTTGTTGCACAACATCTAAAATTTAAATAAAGTAATAAAGTCGATAAAATATCTGTTAAAAAATTATTTACCTCTTCTTAGCCATTTTTATTGAAAATGGTTTCTTCTATTAGAACCACGGCGTACTATAAAGGTGTTTCAACTCCCTGAAAAAAACATACCAAAACCGGTCGTACTTAGGGCAAAAATCCGCTAGGTTCGCTAGTGTCGTTACGGCGGAAAATTGCGGCAGTCTTTTTATCTGTCAAAAAAAGTGCAATCATAAAAATAGTTCTTCTATGGTGAAAATTCGAGTTTATATGAAATGAAAAATGACAAAACCAACAGAAGAAGTACAGATGAAAAAATTAATGGTCAACAAATAAGTTTATTGTTATTGATGGTTGCTTATAAGTGTTTTTTTTTTTTAACAAGCTGCACTGATGTGTGAGTTTATACGATCAAAAAAAGTGTTCAAGATTTAATAAATATGCTCCAATTAAGTTACAAGTTGCTGCCAGAGACTTGCTACTAAATAAGTGAAATGGGGGTGTTTATAAAAAACAGCTGATTTTGTTTTGTGTTCAAATATTACCTTTGGCTTTGGCAAAAACAGCAATACAGTGGGTTACTGATTACAAAATGAAGAAGTGGACCTTAACTATGGTACTCAGATTGAAGCTTATTATTTTTAAAGTGAGTTTTGTGATTTTCATTGCCCAGATTAAAGATATTCAATAAACATTTAGTTTTATACCTACTATAATCAAATCCATACATAGTGATTGGAATTACAAACATTTCTGTGAAATAGCATTATACCAGAATAATGAAGTCTCACTGGACTGGAGCATATATGTTTCCAAAGATCAGTAAGTACCTATATCAATTATTATTATTTTTATTAATAAGTATCAGTAATAAATACATCTCAAAGAATAACAAGGTTGTAACTGTACTTTTTGGAAAAAATGAGATTGGTAGAATATATTATTTAATTTGTTTTGTGACCAATATGTTCATCTGTTAATTATCAATGTTGTGTTATCGAAGCACTAAAGTTATTCACATGGTTCTATCTGCATGTACATAGAACTTATACAGTTTTTAGCAAGTGTCATTATAGTAGTCAGATCTTCGTTATTCCCTAATCCCTAGCAAATGTAGTCTCCATCCTCCACAATTATATTAAGATTAAAGGCCAGGTTTTTACCTCTGAATAAAGTTGAAAGTAACTACTTGCTGATTAGGCTATAGATTATACTTACACCTAACTTTACTCAGAGGTTAAAAAATCTGCCATTAAAAGAACAGTGAGTTTTAGAGCATAAACCTTATTAAATATAATGGGTGTTTTTTTATTAAACTTTTTGTTTTTAAACAGTTTTGGTTGAAAATTATAAAAAAATGATAGGGATACCTGGAAAGATTTATAATATAAAATAACATTTAAAAATTCTGAATTAACAAAAGTATGTATTTTCTGTTCCAAGCGTTGTCTCTGTTACCTAAACTAAATACTAGAAATAAAGTTTTAACTGGCAGTTACTACTATGCTCTATCAAATATTCTAAAAAACGCTGCAATGCTAGATGAAATCTTTAATTAGGCATCAAATTTGTAAAATGTTAGAGATAGTATGTAGGTATATAGGGAAAATAAAAAATATAATTATAATGAAGAGTAAGAACTTTTAAATTTTAATATAACTAGAACAAAATATTCAGTAATTAAAAATTTTGATAGGAATTAAAAATTATGCTCGAGTATAAATGTTGTGTTTGTTTTTAAGTGGTTTCGATTTACTTTAGGTTTGTTCCAACAATGCTCAGAAATGAGTTACTGACATCAGGATTCTGCACAGTAGTTTATTGATACTGCAAAATTGTGTACTACCCAGTGGTTTGTTTCTGATCATTGTTGGAACAGACCTTTTATTTAATACATAATTAAACAAGTTAAATGTGTATTTGGAATTTTTTTAATTTTACAAATCTGAAGCTTGAATATGGATTTTCAAATTATGCACTTTTTGTAGTTTTTAATAATGCTTATTTTTTTTTTTTAGTTTCTTGTTCATTTAATAAAGATGCTTTTTTGTATATGGGGTGATAATTTTTAAGCAGAGGCGTGCAGCACCCGCAAGATCACTGCCAGAATTAAAGCAAATGGGTAATCTAGAAATATGGAGTAGGTTCCCTGCACAAGATTTTCAAGAACTTGTAAATACAATGTTTTAATGAATTATTGCCGTTATCAAAGTTAAAGGTGATGAAACACTCATGAAAATTTGTAAATATTTAACCCTTTCAGTGTATTTGTCCCTCCAGAGGGTCACTGTCTTAATTAACCCTGAAGTATACATCTGTTAATTTTGGTAGAAATTTTTTCTTTTTGGTTTATTTACTTTATTTGCATTACTTTTAAGGATTAATATTATAAAAAATATTTTTTTCATAGTAAATTTTTGTTTTTGTAATGTCCCTGAACAGGGACGTTATGTCTTGGAGTAATAAAAAATACTATAACAAAATTTTAATTTACTTAAAATAAACAAAGAAAACATACAATCTACTACAATGGTATTTTTTTTTAATGAAAGTGGAAGTGAAAGGGTTAAAAAAATAAAAGTAATTTATCAGATTTATGTATGATTTGTTCTTGTAGTGACAGTCACTATAAATTTGAGAAGTGTGCTAATTGAAACGGGACAGGGCTCATATAGTTTTATTTAAAAAGTAAACCTTGTCATTAATTAAATATAAATGATTATTATATTACATTATTGAAATATATAATGTAAAACAAATTGTTGTAATGTTTTTCTGAAATCGGAAGTGTTGTCAGGTTTGTTACTGTCTTCTGCTAACTGTGATGTGTACAAGCGAACATAATAAACCTACTTATTGAGTACATTAATATGAAAAACTCATAATAAATCTGGAAACTATACATTTGAAATTTTCCAACTTATTTTTTCATTACTGCTATTATCTAATAGAACAATTCCTATGCTTTTATTTAATATTTCATTTTCCACAAATAAATATAAAAAAATAATTAGTAAAATTATAAAATGAGTTCCAATTAAATAATGAACTATATTATTAATTTAAATTGTTGATATAAGAAATGAATAAATTAAGTAAGTAAAAGTGTAATAATGGGAAATGTGTAAATTGTATTTATTTCTAATTTTAAATAATTTTGTGTATATTGTTAATTTTCTTTTTAATGTAAAATTAATAAATTAATAATTTTAACAAAAATTTAATGAGATGTTTTATTTGTGTTAGAATTCGAATACAATAAGAAGAACACTGCTGTCATAATGATTACTTCGAATTTCAAATACATAGTATCTATAACTTATCAATAAATAAATATTAAGTTGTTAGGTATAAAAAAATATTTCCTATATTCCTAAAAGATTAACACTTCACCCCCAGTGGATAACTTCGGTAACTGTATCAGCAATACTTTCCACATTCTTGTCTCCTTTGAGAAGTAGTCTCATCATAAGTAATAAAAGCAGGAACAGCATTTTTTAGGTAGTTTTTTTTTATATTTGCGCTGCACATTAAATAATGGTAATCTTATAATTGAAGGGTCTGGAAATGCACCATTCTTGTTCTGGCTAGTTCTGATAGTTGAAATCGTAACATATAGTTGCAAAGTTATATTTAATTATTTGAAATAACTTCTACTTTTTATCATGTATTTACCAATTTTTACATCGATTAAAAATTAAAAAAAATCTGTAGATTTTCAAGTAATACGATCGTTATTTTTAACTTCAAATTTGTGTCAAATTCTAGACTTCAGAGTAGTGTGAATATGCGGATTTCTAGACTCCTCAACTACAAGATAACCTTAAATAATTATTAGGTACATCAGAAAAAACATTGTTTAAATTATTAACCAGTGTATGTACAAATTATTCAATACACAAATTACCAACATCTACGACCCCGAACTACATTTATTTACTTAAAGGGATTATTAACTCCTATAAAAATACGAAAAATACAGAATTGAAAAATCTTAAATATTTCTTACAGCTCAAATTTTTATTAATTTAAAATCAGTACTTCTATAAAAACCTAGTAAATACATTTAAAGAACTGGAACAAAACACATTTGGGGATGATTATTATTAAACAAATGTATATTTGAACACTTAAAAATAAAAAGGCTACAAGTAAAATAAATTTATCATAGTATCTATTTGATTCTTATAACCAGATACAACTTTCTAGCATTATAATCAGGCTAAAAGGAATAAGTCAAAGATTTTATTTATTCGCAGGGTCAGAAAAATATCAAAAGAAATAGGTACCTTGTGTATATGAACACATTATAATAGGGTCTAAGTCATAATATTATTAGTACCAAGGAGACAGGATAAATAATACGAAATATTTATATAGTAAAACTTTATACTAATAATTATTTTTATTACAGAAAAGACAAAGTTGAATAACCTATTTACATAACCTACAATCATTTAAAACGTAGACATTAAACATATTTACTTGAAAAATAACGTTTCCTAGTAGATTTCTTAGCACTTTTTCACGGATAACATAATTTGCATTAAAATGTTTTTCACAAATGGAACTTTTGGGTTTAATGTTTATTTTCATACCACCAATAATTTGCACCATATTCTGTATAACTGTTTTTTGGCATTATAAAACTGCTATTAATATTTTGAAGACTCCCTCCCATAATCACAATTAAAAACAGCACAACGATCCACCATGATTTATATATTTTAAGATTTTAAAAAATATTTATCTGTCAACACTTTTTAAATTGCAGCTCCTACTTTTATCTTTCATTTACTTTCTCGCCGGATAGATACTAGCGAACCTAGCGGATTTTGGCTAGGAAGTACGATCGGTTTTATCGCCGTTTTCATTTGTTTTTAAGTAGGAGTTGATGCACCTTATAGTCCACCGTGATTAGAACCAAATCCAACTATATTTAGTTGCTCATTGGCTTTTATTTTCGTCATTATCCTCTTAACTATTTTTAACGAAATTTTATCTATACACAATTAGGCATTCCAACGACCTGTCCAAATGGCTACCAGTGGGTAATGACAGTTTAGATATGGCAACCCTGTTGTCATGTTGTCATTAACAGGGTCAATGATACATATATAGTTATATAGATTGCTTAAAGCTGGTCGTTTACGAGCGGCCATATTTCCTGGCAAATATTTATTAATTTGAATCGGTTTAGCAAAAATGTGTTTTAAAACCAATTTTTAGCCTTTAGATATTAAAAAAAAAATAATTGCTTACATTTTTACTTCAAGGCATAAGCTTATGTTTATTTTGAAAAATATGGATGATCAATCTATGTAACTATCTATTTCATTGACCTTGTCAAATCACCAGGCCTACAGGGTTGCCATAATTTTGCCATATCATAACCCGTCAGAACCCACTGGTAGCCATTCAGTTTGGAATGCCTAATACGCTAGTTCAGTGATGATGTAATTTTGGTTCCACTGACAATTAAAGTGACAGTAGATTTTTTGAGTGCGTTTTGTTCACCTAAATTATATCGTTTTTTTACTTTTATAAATATATTCCTAAAGTAAGTAGATAACATGCATCAAATATACAATCGTTTAGTTACCAATTACATACCTTTAAACTATTTTTTATGACCTGTAAAAAATATTTCGAAATAAACTAAAAACAATAAAAACGTATATGTCAAATTTATTGAGGTTTTTGTTAAAAGTTTGGTTAGAATTAAATGTCAGTGGAACTAAAATTACATCACATCGAACTAGCGCATAGAGATAATAGAGAGATCGGGCAAGCACCAATACCGTGATACGCTAATTGCGTACGGAATTATTTGACATCTACGCAAGCGCATATCAAAATATTTACAGATTTACCCTATTACCGTTGTCGCAAAACGCTAATTCCGTAAGTTTGCGAAAGGGATTTATGAAATATAAGGGAAGCCGAATGTATCCGAATTTAATATCATCCATAGTGATATGCCGCTTATCATTTGTCTTTTGAAACGATTTCCCGGTTTCTTGTTTCTGTTTGGCTTGAATTTGTTTGTTTTGGCGTCTATTGTGTTCGTAGTAGTATTAAAATGTTATATAGTGACATTTTAAAAAATTTTTTGTAATTGTAGTTTTTTAAAGTACATTGGGAAGAGGCAGAATATTGCTGAATCATTGTTAGGAGTGTTTTATGGGAATTTATTATTTTATTTAAGTTTATTTAAACCATGCGGTTCTTTATCATTTTCCGAAATAATATTTAGTATAATGAACTCTATATCATCATCCGCCTTTGCCAATATTGCTAATTCTAAAAAAAATAATCCACACAAATATATAAATCTAAACTACGATTGCCACGATCTAAACAAATCAAAATGAAATGATAGAAACAAAGAACAAAAAGTGTCAAGTCAATGCTCTCAAAACAATGGTCAAATCGAAAATACCCGTAAATATAACGTTAAACCTAAAATAAATTTAGTCTGCCCGAACTCTCTACAAAATCACGTTTGCGTGCATTCGGTATTTCGAAAATAACGTAGTTGGTAATTAGCGTAAGGACCCTATTGGTGCTTGCCCGATCTCTCTATTGGGAGGCTACATGATTCACAGTTCTAACAAGCCGTTATTTTAAAATTAGCTATCAACAACTTAAAAACCAAAACATTGTTTATTATTAGGACTAAGATAATACAAGTAAATATTAAGATTAAGATAATAACATTTCCTGCATATAGGTATAGGTACCTATACCTATATGCATTTGACTACAATGTCTAGATATTATTTACACTAAACTCCACCTAACCTATGGTTTTCAACCCACTGATTTTTATTTTATAAAATTGGCTCTAGTTTTTACATCACCCCATTTTTTTAGAATATTTTTGAAAATTAATTCTTTCAAATGATACAATGTAAAAAATAGATCCAATTTGACAAAACTGTCTGCGGATTCGAAATCAGCGGTTCGAAAACTATAGGATAGATAGGATCTAGTAGTTTCTTGCTCATGACATTTTTATTTCTCAGTGTCATTTTTTTTATAATGTATTTTTCATATATTTTTTGTATTAAATAAATAACTTTGCTTAGTTGTTTTAATAATTTCTTCAAACACCCAATATAGACGTCACTACGACATTAGAACATGACGTCATTTCGCCTGGCCTAGGACCCCGATGTACACGTTGCTATAACGTGAGATCGATTCGTCAAAATGACTATTTGGAATGACGTCATTTCGCTGTGACATTCTCACGTCACCATAACTTTAATTTTACTGCTAAATTACGTCATAATGACCGAATGATGTTGCATTCGAGTCATTTACTGAGAACAATATTTTTGTATAACATGACAATTATTATAAAACTAAGGTTAAGGCAAAATATTATTGAATCAAAAAACATAATATACACATAGACTTAACTATACTTGTAAAAGTCTTTAAATATCTTCCCTTGATTAAGTAACATTTATACTTTTATTCCTCTCTGTTAATTTAATTCAGTTGAATTATTGCACAACGCACAAACAAAAAAAAACACAAATGGCAAAAACCGACAACAAACGTAAACTTCCAATTACTCTGGATATAGAAATAAAATGACTACGTGATGACTACATAACCCATAACCTATCTTCTTCTTCTTACAAATGAGAAATTGTACATTAAATTTTGATCTTCTACAACATAACCCGTTTTGTAACCTTCCATGTAACATTTATAACATGTTACAGATACATTTTTAGTGAAATATTTAACTAAAATATTTCAGAACTATTTGAAAAACTTGTCCTTGAAATGTTATATGTTTGAAATATTTCTAAAACACTTCTGAAATAATGTGGCTGTATGGATGGATATGGATATACTTCTCAATGACGTGAATTTCTGCCTGGAAGATACTTGGTTATTTACCGAAACTGAGTGCCTATCTAGGCTCACATACCCTTCCTATTTCAGATCCTTTTATGATTTTGGAAACCTACCATTGCAATCAGTAGAATTATAAACTTGTTAGAACTTTAATAATATACATATAGGGTAAAACCGGTAGAGATGGCGCAGAGGGTTAGATGGCACAGTGCGATATTTCCCTATACGGATTAAGAGCCGGCAACATGGCCAACGGTGCAGATCTGCAGTTGTGAGTAAACACGTGTGCCATTCACCACGCGCCCATCATTTGGAGTTAAGGTATTTGAAATTTTATCTATACAGGGTGTCCTTTAAAATGTGTCCCAAAATTCTCAGGCAGATTCCTTAACCAAAAAATGGAAAAAAGTTCCTATAGACCTATGTCCTAAAGTGCCCCCTAAGCGAGCAACAGCCTCTCGAAATCATTTTTTTTATTTTGATTTTTTGAATTTTCTTAAAAATGGAAACAAATAAAAGAACCAAATTTTGGCTGTTAAATATGATCAATAATAGTGACCTTTTGACACCTTCAAAAAGAAATTATTTCGTCAGGGGTGTACTTGGGAATTTTTTGAAAATTTTGATTATTCATTACTTTTTTGTGTTTTTGGTAATGACTTATCCATGTGTTTTTTTACATTCTACATTGAAAACTACGTCATAAAGGAATACTTGTTTGATCTCGATTGGAGCAGCCGTTTCCGAGAAAACATCATCCAAAGATATTCGTGCAGTTTAGGTTAATTTTCAATTTTGGCTGTTGTAGCCAAAAAGTTGAAAATCGAGGAACACGGCTTACATGTCCCTATCCTTACTTTTGAAGGTCTATTCAGTGGCAAAAAATATTAGTTGATACAGGGTGATCAAAAATCGGATGTGATTTTGGATTTTTGATCACCCTGTATCAAATAATATGTATTTTATGTCACTGAATAGACCTTAAAAAGTTAGGATAGGGACTGTAAGCCGTTTTCCTCGATTTCCAACTGTTTGGCTACAACAGCCACCTGAATTTGAAAAAATGTGATTTTTGAGTAGCTGTAGATCCTTTACTATTCATATTAGATAACAAGTGTGATATATCATTGAAATCAGATTATCGAGCAGATTCTAAAAATATAAAAATATACAGGGTGTTCCATTTAAAAAACATAACTTTGATTTGGCACGGCCTTATGAAACACCCTGTCACATCGTAACTAATTTTAAAATGTGAAGCTTAAAGCTGCCTACTTTTATTATAACAGATCTACAGAGCTTCCTCACACTAATCAATCACCCTGTATACTATTTTTAGCTCTCTAAATAAAATTTAAAAATTTAGTTCCCGTTTATTTATTATGAAGACCATAAGGTTTGTATTTAGCTGTTTAGAATAAAAAAGTAAAAATATGTATTTTTTTGGCGTTTTTGTGTTTCATGGATAATTTTTTTCGCTCACTGATAAAAATGTTTCTTCAGTTAAACATTATTTCTAAAAGTGTTCTGGTGCGATTCGTTGTATTGTTATTATTTTGTTTAAAATGGCTCACAATAACTACAATAATGATTACACATTCGGCGAAATGACGGACATGCACTTATGTTTTGGACTCGCTTCTGGAAATGCCAATGAAGCTCGCAGACTTTATCAGGAGCGCTTTCCAAATAGGCATCTTCCATGCGCTAAGACGTTTTCTAGAATTGACGATAGACTTCGGGAAACTGGTACATTTAAGAAAAACTCTAGTAACAGTGGAAGACAAAATTATGTGAGAACTCCTGCTTTGGAAGAAGCAATTTTGGATAGGGTAGCTGAAACCCCATCGACAAGTACCAGAAAAATAGCAAATGGTAAGTAATTACTTATTTATTATTTTAGCTACCCCGTACCTTATCGTATAAAACTAGTTTTTTTACTTGTTATTGCTTCTCTTACATTTCACGACTTTTCGTATCGAAAAGAGTTGCGTTATGCAGAAAAAATCTGATTTCCCAAATCAATGGATTCTCTTTCTTAACTATTCACTACACAGATTCTCTCATTTAATTTCAGAAGTGGGAGTCGGACGTAACACGGTATGGAAAGTTTTGCGTGAACAACAATTGTACCCTTACCACATTCAAAAAGTTCAGGCACTTAAAGCTACTGATTATGAGCCGCGAGTTATCTTTTCTGAATGGTTTCTTGGAAGATGTAATCAAGATGCAATGTTTCTTAATAAAGTGCTATTTACCGATGAAGCTGGTTTCACTAGAGATGGTATAATAAATTTTCGAAATATGCATGAATGGGCTGAAGATAACCCTCACGCGGTTGTTGAACGTCACCACCAGGATAAATTTTCAATAAACGTCTGGGCTGGAGTTATTGATAATTACCTTATTGGACCATTTGTTTTGCCGAATAGGTTAAATGGAGCAGCATACAGGCTTTTTTTGGAAAATAACTTACATGAGCTTCTTGATAATATTCCGATTCAAATCAGACATAACATGTGGTTTATGCATGATGGAGCTCCACCACATTACAGCCTTGAAGCTAGACAGCACCTTAACGAAAGATTTGAGGGTAGAGTAATTGGCAGAGGTTGTCCTGTTAACTGGCCACCTCGTTCACCAGATCTAAATCCAATGGATTTTTTTGTTTGGGATTATTTAAAATCATTGGTTTATTCCAGTCCTGTTGAAACAGTTGAAGAATTGGAAGAACGAGTTTTTCATCATTGCGAAGTTCTTAGGAATAATCCTGAAGTATTTTTTCGTGTAAGACAGTCTATGATGCGACGGTTGCGCTTGTGTGTGGAAACCAATGGTCGCCACATTGAGCATCTGCTTTAATTTTTTTTGATTTGTTTTTTTAGAATAAATATTTTTTTAAACCGTTTCTTATTATTAAATAAAAATAGTCCCACCACGACATTTGAACTACAATTATTTAGAGAGAGCTAAAAAAGTTATTTTTATTTACGAGATTCACCGAGGTAATTTAGGAAAATTGAAAATTAAGCTAAAGTGGACGAATATCTTTGGATGATGTTTTCTCGGAAACGGCTGCTCCAATCGAGATCAAACAGGTATTCCTTTTTGACGTAGTTTTCAATGTAGGATGTAAAAAAAAATATGGATAAGTCATTACCAAAAACACAAAAAAGTTATGAATAATCAAAATTTTCAAAAAATTCCCAAGTACACCCCTGACGAAATAATTTCTTTTTGAAGGTGTCAAAAGGTCACTATTATTGATCATATTTAACAGCCAAAATTTGGTTCTTTTATTTGTTTCCATTTTTAAGAAAATTCAAAAAATCAAAATAAAAAAATGATTTCGAGAGGCTGTTGCTCGCTTAGGGGGCACTTTAGGACATAGGTCTATAGGAACTTTTTTTCCATTTTTTGGTTAAGGAATCTGCCTGAGAATTTTGGGACACATTTTAAAGGACACCCTGTATATTTCAGCATGTTCTATTTTTTTCTTGTTAATAAGTAATTTAACTATTTGGGGGAAAAGCTAGCCGAAGTTTTTAGTATTCGTAACGTTGTCGCTTACAACTGAGACTATAGTTTGTTTTCTAACCTTAAAATTATTCACATTGTTGTTTGTTCATGAGCACGTGACCGAGCCATCTTACCCAGTTAGATGGCGCGCGCCTTCTCACCCTACGAGTGGGGAGAGTTGGCGTGCGCTATCTCACTCCGCCTATTAAATTAAATTGCTGAAAGAATTAGCTTGAAGCTTAGCATACAAAACTTTTAATTTTTTTTAGATGCCTACTAACTATAAACGAAAAGGAAACTCCTCCAGGGCAACATGGACCGAAGAAATGTTACATTCGGCAATACAGCCTGTACGATTTGGAAATATGGGAGTCAATGCAGCATCCAGGCAGTTTGATGTTCCTTGTACGACACTTCGTCGAAGACGGGCCATAGGTCATATTAAAAAGAAAAGTCTAGACCCATCATCGGAACTAGGAGATGAAAATGAGAAAGATTGCCCGCCGTATTTAAAAATTACAAAAACAAGGATTCGCCTTAACAAGGAAAATTGTTCGTCGAATGGCGTACCAACTTGCTGAACAACTTAACATTAAACATACTTTTAATTAACAAAAATACTAAATTGGCTGAAGAGGATTGGCTTAGATCATTTTTACGGAGGGACCCAGACTTATCTGTTAGAAAGTCAGAAGGGGTATCACTTGCTCGAGCCGGAGGAATGAACAAGCAAGATGTCAATGCCTATTTTGATCTACTAGGGAATACTTTGGAAAAACATGGTCTCTTCGATAAGCCTGGCACCGTCTTTAACATGGACGAAACCGGACTTCAACTGAGACCTGAATATGTGATTGTAGAAAAAGGATCTAAAAACGTAGCGGCGATAACTTCAGGCAAAAAGGGGGAAACAATCTCTGTAATCTGTTCTTGTAACGTGGAAGGAACATTTATACCGCCACGGCAAATAATAATAATAGCCGTCCCTTTCCCCGGACAAGCTCAGCTTTTGGGGTTAAAATTCACTCGTAAGGGGGTGAATTAGGGAGAGTATTATTATTATTATTATTATTATTATTATTATTATTATTATTATTATTATTATTATTATTATTATTATTATTATTATTATTATTATTATTATTATACCACCTGCTTGCATATTTAAAGGTAAAAACAAAAAAAATTATTACGAAGACGGGATGCCCACTGGATCTGTGGTTTATATGTCTGAAAAATCAGCGTATATTAACACATTCATCTTCTTGACATGGCTACAAACACAATGTGTTCCTAATAGCACAGTATTGTTACACGAACGTTCCAGAAACTTACCCTTGGGACATTAGAAACATCTCTGTCATGTTTCTTATTTTCCCTCGAACGTACCTGGGATGTTTCTGCCAATGACCATGTCATCATTTGTAACGTATTAGAGAAGTTTGTGGAACATCCTGCGATGTTGCTCAAACATCTTAGGTAAGTTTTTTATACTATTGCTGAAACGTTCTAGAAATGACCTAAACGCTTTTTAGTAGGATAATCAAATCCCTTACTTTTTTTCATAAATTTATTTGAAACAAAAAATTATTTTTTTTGACACAAAAGATACAAAATGTTAATTATTACGCTCTGATTCATTGCGTCTATTTCTTTCCGGGGCCCTACATAAACAATCATCTATTTTAATTTCCATTTCTTTTTTGTTTACCAATTTACCGAATCTGAAAATGTTTCAATTAAGTGATAATATAAACAATTGATATTAGTTTGAAATAATTACCCATAATGGCTTCAGCTATTTTTAACTTGGCGTCTTCCTTTTTTTCAGTGAATGAAAACAACTTACAAAACTCATTCCTTGAGGGGAATTATGCATCTTCTAATAAATTCACACACATTATTGGTACCTTGGTTTCCAAAACACAATACCTAAAATAGTTATTTTTAAAGTTAACAAAGAAATAATGACTAGAATGTATAAAAGCCACATTTTGTTAAAGGAAATTAAGTTACCTTCTTCATTTTGGCTTGAATATCTCGCACGTAAAACGATTGCTTTTGCATTTGCCAAGCCTGATTAAACGTTGAATTGGAAGTGATTTTTTATATAGCTTTAAGTAAAAACTATACACGTCAATCCGGCCGCCTATTATCACTTTTAGTTTATTTAAAAGTTTATAGAGAAGTTGTTTATTACTTTTAAACTTTTCCAAACCTTATTAAAAGCGAAGCTTGGGCGAAGCACCTTTTTATTTTCAACTGTCATCACTTATAAACTGTCTGTCATATGTCAATATTGTCATTTGACGGTAGACGTCTTCGGTTAATACTCCGCGAGCATATCAAATATGAGGTTTATTTCTTTTCATCGAAAATATCGTTCCATCCATACAATTTGTATAAATGAAACGATATTTTCATAAGTACTGTAGCTCAGTGCTACACTTTCATTGCAAAAAAATAGATTCAACACGAGGACTTCCTTCAATGGTGTATTTTTTTAGCTCGCAGAGGATTAACCGAACTCTCCTGCTGAGCCAGAAGGAAGGGTATATTCTTCTCTGTCGTATTTGCTTTGCACTCTTTTTGAAGGAACTAATCAAGAAAAATTGGACCTGTAGCAGTTGTCTCTTTGGAAATAAAAATATTGTTCAAATTTAATATTGGCGTTTGATATGATTGTAGATA
The DNA here is from genome assembly GCA_927349885.1 of Psylliodes chrysocephalus. Taxonomy (NCBI): domain Eukaryota; kingdom Metazoa; phylum Arthropoda; class Insecta; order Coleoptera; family Chrysomelidae; genus Psylliodes; species Psylliodes chrysocephalus. The sequence goes on from OV651824.1 coordinate 17,559,191, forward strand.
TCTGGTGATTGCAGTAATTTTATAATTTATTGATATTTGAAAATAAGTAAAACGAAAATAGAATACATAAAACATAATTACGATGTTTCTAAAAGGTTCATAAGAAATCATTCCAGAAACGTTTCTTTGGAGACATCGTAGGGACGTACCATTTATGTCAGAAACATAAAAACATAAATGGAACCTAAATGGGATGTTTCTGGCAGATCGGTGTTATTAGGGTACATCGCACTGCAGTTTACTAGAGGTTCTAGAGTACGCTGAAGCAAACGATATCACTTTATTGTGCCTTCCCAGCCACACGACACAGTTTCTGCAGCCTCTAGATCGTGGATCCTTTAAAGCATTTAAAAGTTATTACTATGCTGCCTGCAATAATTTTATTCGAACGAATCCCACAAGAGCACTGAATAGATTACAGTTTGGCAAATTGTTAGCAGAGGCGTGGTCAAATTCAGCTACGGTAAACAATGCCACATCATCTTTTTGTGCCACCGGAATTATGCCGTTCAGAAGAGAAGTTATTCCAGACTACGTGTTTCTGAACCAAAATGAAAACTTTAGTCATGATGCAACAACACACGGAGAAACCGCCCAAGACATTAATCATCAAGCAACCTGAAAAAGACAATAACCTTACCTATGACAACCTAGAGAATCCAGCAAGTTATAAAGATATTATCCAACCTGAAAATAACAAGACCCTGGCCAAAAAACCCTGAAGAGGAGAAAACAACCCCGGAAAAAATGTTAAACACTATCTGTCCAGTCCCTAGTAGGTACTTCTAAAGTGGATGTGGTACGCAAACGCAGCCGTCAGCTTACCGAAATATTAACATCGCCCGAAAATATTTTAAAAAAGAAAACTCTAGCAGAAAACAAAACTAAATTGTGCCACAAAAAAAAGAAATGTGCAAAAAATATAAAAAATCTAGGAACAGCCAAGCGGATAAAGTAAGAAACTACAGCGACTCTTCTTCAGATAGCGATACACCGCTAACAGACGTCACGCTTTTGGCGTGACAGCCACGCTTTTTGACTTGCCTGCATGCTTTTTTTGCAAATTCCACGCTTTTAAAAAGCCGCAGAGGAATCGGATTGATACAAAAATAGACCAGGTACGAAATATAAGTGGAGGACTTTTTTTTTTAGAAATGGTAACAAAAATGGACTCGATTATATAAAAAATAAGTTGAGGCCTTCTCTATCATCACGGTTGCCACGCTTTTCACTTTCAGAAATGTGGCAACCCTAACTACAAGCCAAGAAGACTGGTTGCAGTGCGTTTCTTGCCACAGATGACTCCATGAAGGTTGCACGAATTTTCCAAACTACTGTTTGCGATGTGGCAGGCGACAAAATTTGAGAATTTAGTTATCTTTTGTTACATTTTGTGTGAGCGCCATCTCACCCATACCCATTATACCCAAGGGGTGAGATGCTTTTTCTCTGTCAATCTGAAGAAAAATATTTTTTGTTCAGTAAAATTGAATAAAGTTTTATTTTTTTGTATCCTCTACTTTTATTTTACCCAATATAATTTTTTTCTTATATTCTGTGCGTGCGCCATCTCACCCATACACAATGGGTGAGATGGCTTTTTCTGTAATTTTGAAAAATACATTTTTTTTTTGTTCATTAAAATTGAACTCAGTGTTGTATTTTTGTATCCTCTACTTTTATTTTATCCAGTATAATCATGTAAAAGGTAATTCCCATTTATAAACTGTAAATCTGATTTTTTATGCGAACTTAAAAAAACGTGCGCCATCTCTACCGGGTTTACCCTATACCTACTTACTACTGCTTAGTGTACTGCCATATTAATTGTAATATAACAACTATAGGGAATTACGACAAATTGTGATTTAATTTTTATCTCGCAAAAAAAATAATCATTAGAATGATTTTGTGGTCCTTCATACAATTTGACATTATTATCAGATCTCTACCTAAATAAAATTTGCATGGCATATTTTTATATTTAAACTTTTATCTTCCTAAAAAATACTCTAAATCAGTCTAAAAAAGTACAAATCTAAATAAAACAAAACAATTGATAAGAGATAGGTAAATAACCTACAAATTACTTACACTTGAGTATGCCTGATTATTTTACAATGTTGTTAATCTTCCAACACCTGTACTTTTTCCGAATTCATCAGATACTTGAATACATTTTAAAAGAATAGAAAAATTATTATTGGACTTTAGAAATTGAACTTGCATTTAGGTAATGAAACATCCACGTTTTTTTATCAAATCGTAAAATATAATGGGTAAAAAAATCGAATATCTTCTCTGACTGCGTGATATATTTCTATATTATATTATGCTTTAAGGACCTATAAATAAAAAATATATCTGCTTTTATTACAGATACTGTCTATCACAAAAGAAACGCAAAAATGCCATACAACATCTAGAGGATATTTATCTAGTTCACCTATTTCTTTCTTGATTCATAACTGGTCAACCCTGTATATATTTTTTTATATTTGGCACACGTTTTCTCTATAACTTAGAGAATAAAGTAATACCAATAAACGAAATCCAGGATCGTCTTTACAAAAATTGAATTCGTAATATTTCCTTCAATGTTTGAAATGAGTAGAAAAATCTAATACCAGTGATGTGTTTTTTACTTTTGCGCAGATATTACTACTAAAATTTAAAATCCGAAAATGTTATTTTTGTAGGGACGTCGGACGTAATGCGGATTGGTCAAAGATCAGCGCTATAAAATAGAACTAAAAAGAGGTTCAAGGTTAACTATACGATTTTAAAGAGTAAAATCATACTCTATTTGTGCTTTTATGGCTATCAAACATGATTCAAAAAGCAGTAAAGCGGTTGACAATTCTTTGTCACTGATTGATTACACATTATTACAATACGATTCACGACGGTGAAAACGGCCTTTAATTTCTAATCAATGGTCGACACGGCCACTGTTGTGCGAGCCATTTTAAACCAGTTGCGTCATGCTCTACTCCTTTAAATAGGTCCCTCTTAGCCTTATTTTGGCCACTGCCTTTCCTCCGAACACTCCAAGATACGCTTATGGATCATTGTACTGGAATGTACTGGAAGCGTGTCGAAACATTAAAGGTACAATTTCGGAAGGCGCGACAGACGACAACACAAGCGACGGCAAAGGAGACCAATGCCTTTACGTTACGCTTCACACATTTGGGAAGCAAGGAAACAGGCGACGCGACAACGGCAGAGGACAATTCAAGGGAACAATCATTGTTGACAGACCTACTGTTTTTAGGTAGATCCACTGTTTTTGTCTTGGTCCCGGTTTTAGGCATGAAATCTACTGTTTTCGCCGACTTAACAAATGTTGTCCTTAATTTATTAAGTTTGCAAATGGTCAAAGAATATTTTCTCTTGTAAATTTGCTAAAGTAAAAGCAGCGAAATAAGCATCCACTACTGTAGGTTTGCCCCATAAAAAAAATTTCAAGATAATCATTATTTTTATTTAAAATGCAACAAAGAATTAATAGGACATCATAAAAAGGACATGCATGCCAAACACAACGTATTTGAATTGTCTGATTCAGACTGATCTAAAAGAAATACACCTATTATTATTCGTTAATTTTTTCCGTACGTTAAGTATATATTAAAAATGTTATTATTTGTTTTTATTATTTGTTTACTTTCTAATTTGGGTAGAAAAATGTTTATTTTTCGTTTCTTATATACTTGTTTTTTTTTATTTACTACACTGCAAATTATAATTATTTTCCTCTGTATTAAAATCTACACTGTTCAGATTTACGATTTTTTTTGTCACCCATACTATTCCAGCAAATTTTCATGTGGCACCACTGCCTAGATCGAAAGAACTTTGCAACTACCATTTATATAAAATATCGAAATACAAGTGATGACTGAAGATTGAGTGCGAAAGGCAGCAAACGCTCCTCACCGAGATCGATCTACCTCCCAGGCAGCAGACTGACTACATTTTGACGACATTTTTTGGTAATTCTTGATCATCGACGTCATGTTACCAAAAAATGAGGTGATTATGACGTCACTTCTTTAACGTCTTTTTGACGTCACAAATTCGACGTCAGTGTGACGTCAATTTATTGTCACTATTAAATTAAGGTTTATATTAAACGTGATTTCAATACATTTTATTTATGTAAAATGATATGGCCTAAACAATTATTTTTTAGGTCTATTAACGTTTAAATCTGGCGCTTAAAATGCATTTAAAATTAATCATCTATCCTTGAGAAGAAATATAAATTTATTATCATTTTTACACAAAGTAATTAATGGCGCTATTTATGATCCCTATATTCTAAATTTAATTAATTTTAATGTTCCAAGATGTGAAATCAGATCTCCTCAGCTATTCAGAATAACCTCCTCTACGTTAACCTGTACAGCCCGCTCTCCCATATCTTCTATGCTTAGAACCGCAAACGAAATCAGCGTTTTAACTGACTTAGATTTTTCATTGGGTCATACGCAATTTACAAATAGAGTTTTAAAATTTTACTTAGAACAGTTCTCATAAATGTGTACCTGCTTGTTCTCCTTAATTTATCTTTGTACAGTCGATATTGTATATAAAACTTTTACTATTTAATTTTGTAAATTTCATGTAATTAGGCTAAATGCCTGTTTGAAATTAAATAAATAAATAAATAAATAAAGATTATATGACACCACGTGACACAGGACTGCGTCTGTCTGTGGTTATCGGTCTGTGGAGTTTGGCTCGTGTGTATTCGGGCCGTTCTAGCAAGCACGAGAACGGTATCGCGGATTGTTGCATCGGCCATGTGTAATGGTGTTGCATCGTGGATTGTGGCCCGTATGCATTGAGGATTGTCGTTAAAAGTGGTCAGTGAAAAAAGTTATATCAATATCAACCCAACATAAGGTACAGTGACTTTTAGTATTTTTATATCTATATGTTCCTTATTCTTTAATGATTTTATATCTATTACATTCATTGGCTGTTTCTTAAAATATTTCCAGATTCGTGAAATAGTATAAAATGGCGGCACTCGTAGTCTTCATAATTGTGCCAAAGACAAAATAATAACAAACACGTTCGCCACATTTGGAGCAGTTGGATTTATATAAATAAATGTTTGTTGCGAATAACATTTCATGTATTTAAACTGTTTTTTTTTTTTTTAATTATAATTATTTCATTTTCTAATTTTCTTTTATTAAATGACCCCCAATTCCTATAGAAAAGTTACAAAGGAGTAACAATATCAAATATAACGTCATGGTGACGTCTCAAATAACGACAAAGGTGACATTAAAACAACGATATAAAAACGTTATATTTAGAGGTGAAAAGGACGTCTAAATATGACGTCATTCGGGCTGTGACATATTCACGTCATTTTACCGACATTATCACGTTAGTTTTTAAAGGATAAATGACGTCCTGTATGACGAAAATAAGATGTCATAATGACGTCAGTCTGCTGCCTGGGCTGTCGTCAACTTCGGTCTCTCGCACTGGTAGCGCCTTGCGAAATGTATTTTATATAATTGCATGTGTTCAGACGTGAAGAGACCGTTCTTGGTCTCCTTTGCCGTCGCTTCTGTTGTCGTATGTCGTCTGTCGCGCGTTCCGAAATGGTACCTTTTGAAATTACACAGTCCAATAAATGGCCAAGGTACCGCTGTGCGAACATTAAAGAAATAGTTGAGGGGCATCTATAATTTACAGAACAGGTCTGGACCATAACATTTGGATATAAGTGGGACTGATTTACTTAAGAGACCGATAAGTTAACATAAATGTTGGAAAATTATATAAATTAAATTTTCTAATTTTGTAACTGTTTGAGTCTAAATAGTAATTAAGTCGTACATAATAGCTATTTATGAAACCATTTGCGAAATGCCTTATTTTATGTAACGATCAAGTGAATATTTGCAGGGCGAGCACAGCGAGGTCCCGCAATATGAACGAGTTACATAAAACGCCATTTCGTAACGTGTTACATACTATATTTTTTCTAATTTTGACTAAAATTGTGTTTTGGTTAAACATTAGATATTTAGGCAACCAATATTACTTTCTTGTAATATTAGCTGTATATGCATCATTTTATTGCAAAATTAGAACCACGATTAGAACATAATTATTAATTATTTATTCTCAAATACTTGCAGTGTGTTAATATTGATTATTAGAGTTAATTAGTTTTCAAAAAAGTGGTTCATTTTGTCGGGTACTGAGTTTTAATTATTTGTGTTTTAATAATATAATAGGTAAATCATTTTTAAGGTATTCTACATTTTACGTTAAATGTTCTTTGCCACTATTCAATAATTATTTATTGGTATAAGAATAATTTACTAATTTTTAAAAGGAATATCACTTTAAAAACTACAAAAAATTTTGATACAATTTCTTGTACAATTTAAATTGTATACTATCAAACCTGCAGTAAATTGTCTGAAAAATTAGATTGGATAATCATTTTTCAAACAATTTACTATGTGATACAATTTAAATTCTATAAGAAATTGTATATCAAATCTTGTATAGGAAATTGTATAATCAAAACAGTCTTAAGAAGGGTGCCCTACTCCACTGGTTCAAATGAAAACAACATATCTTAACCTAAAAATACTTACCGATAAAAGGATAAATCTGGATTTAAATGATTTACCTTATTGAACACTACACATGCATATACCATAATTCTTTATATTTCTCACAAAAATTCACAAAAATAGTATTTTATAAATGAATAAATCAATAAGTCACAGAGAAACTGTCAGAAACACAAAATAGCTGTTAGACCCGATTGGCAACGTTGCGGCTGGTTACGGTAAGTACCAAAGACATTACAACTAAGAGACCAAATTGTTTACATTTTTATGTGGCAAATCATTATTCTGTAAAAATTATTTGGAGAAATTACTTTCGAAAAATAAAATTTGATGTATTCTATAAGTATAATTTTATGTTATATAAATAAAAATATGTTTTTAATCAAATTATTCTTCAATATAAGCTAAATTTTTTATTAAAAATCAATATTAATCTAAACAAAATATTAGGGTTTCGAAGAACTCCGTAAATACGGCAACGCTGAATATCTTATTTTACGAATTTACAAGTAGTACCTATTTTTAACCGACTTCAAAAAAGGAGGAGGTTATCAATTCGTCGCGATATTTTTTTTTTTATGTATGTTCAGCGATTATTCTTTAACACGGTGTCCGATTTTAATGATTCTTTTTTTGTTAGAAAGGGGGTACTTCAGGGGTGGTCCCATATAAATTTGTTCAAAATCCAGTAATTGGGTCCATGAGAAAATCCTCAAACTCTTCATTTTTTATGTATGTTTCGCGATAATGCTTTAACGCGATGTCCGATTTCAATGATTCTTTTTTTGTTAGAAGGGGGGTACTTCAGGGGTGGTCCCATATAGATTTGGTCAAAATCTAATAATTGGGTCCATGAGAAATTTCTCAAACTCTTCATTTTTTCTGTATGTTTCGCGATAATGCTTTAACGCGATGTCCGATTTCAATGATTCTTTTTTTGTTAGAAGGGGGGTACTTCAGGGGTGGTCTCATATAAATTTCGTCAAAATATAATAATTGAGTCCATGAGAAAATCCTCAAACTCTTCATTTTTTATGTATGTTTAGCGATAATGCTTTACCACCTTGTCCGATTTATATGATTCTTTTTTTGTTAGTAAGGGGGTACCTCAGGGGTGGTCCCATATCAATTTGGTTAAGATGTGGTGATGGCATCTGCACGTTTTTGAAGTCGGTTTTTTTAAATTTAAATAAAATTTGGTAGGCTTATTTGTCGCTATACGGTCCTCCCTTTGGTGAGAATAAATACATTTTTTAATTCCAGAGGCCTCTCAGGGGGCTACCTACTTGATACTTATAGGTAAAATTATGGTACGGTACTGCTTTTTTGACAATTAAATTTTTTTTTAGTTTAAGCGGTCAATTATGTAACTTTCTTGCTTCTTTGTTTCCAAGAAAAAAATCAATATCTGTGCCTGGCCCTATTAAAACAAGTAAAAAATTCATTACTAAATAAAGGAAATTGTCGCCAAATAGATCTGTCTTAATTTTTATTAGTGGTGTGAAATTTCATTAATTAATTATTCCAGTGTGATTTTATTTAATTAATAATTCTGTTTTCATTTTCTAAAAAAAATTGTAACTACTATGAAAATAACTTTAAAAAAACCTACGGGGCTGTGACCTTTGTTAGCAGTATTTTGTTTTTCTCCTGAACAATGACACATTTGTAATTTGTTTTTCAATTTTCTTTTTTTTTAACAATGGAAAATGAACCATTTTCATTCGAGTACCTTGCAGATTATGCAGATATTCATTTTGTGTACGGTCTGGCTGATGGAAACGCGCTTAAAGCTCATAGGATGTACTCGTTAAGATTTCCTCATCGTCGGCTGCCTGACTGTAGAAATTTCAGCAACTCTCATCGGTATCTCCGGGAATTTGGAAGATTCCAAACTACTAGAATGAATGCTGGTAGGCTGCGTGAAATCCGCAACGTGTTGAACTTATTGAGGAAAATCCTGCGTTAAGAACGAGGCAAATTGCACGGGATTCAATCCTTCGTTAGACAGTTTAAACGGTTTTACATCAAAATAGTCTTTATCCATACCATATCCAGCTCTTGCAGGGTTTGCTCCCACGCGATTTTCCCCTGCAGGTACAATTTCCAAGATGGATACTAAATAATTGTGCCAGGGATCCGAACTTTTTATCTCAAATCCTGTTTACGGACGAAGCCCAATTTACCCGCAATGGGGTCCTTAATTATGATAACATCCATGTTTGGGCAATGGAAAATCACCACGAAATTCGACAGTCGAACCACCAAAAACAGTTCAGTTTGATTATTTGGGCAGTAATTGTTGGGGACTTTTTAATTGGTCCATTTATTTTTCCCCGAACTTTAAATGGTGATACTTACCTGGACAGTTTAAAAATATTTTACTTGGTTTATTGGAGGATGTGCCGTTGAATATTCGAGAAAACCTTTATTTTATGCGCGATGGAGCCCCTCCCCATTTTCGATCTAATTTTTCAGACAATTTACTGCAGGTTTGATAATATACAATTTAAATTGTACAAGAAATTGTATCAAAAACTTGTGTAGTCTAAAACGGTCTTAAAACAATTTTTAAAGTGATAATCCTTTTATAAATTAGTAAATTATTCTTATACCAATAAATAATTATTGAATAGTGGCAAAGAAAATTTAACGTAAAATGTAGAATACCTTAAAAATAATTTACCTATTAGGCACCTATACATATTTTTTAATATTCCATTTAGGTTTCGGCAAGATCCTGAGAAAAAAAACTTTGGTTTTCTCTAGTAGGGATTCGTAAAAAACACTTTTTTTCCTGAAGATGTTTTGGTACGTGCAAATGGTGCTAAATATATCAGGAAAGATGCAAACCCCAACCGATGTGAAGTTAGCAGTAAAAATAACCGAAAACACCCGATCGGGAAAACAGTGGCGTCCCGGCATACAACTATTTTAATAATCTTGTCAATATGTATTTTACACATTAATATCGACAAATAATTAATATACGGTTGAAAATAACCCTTAAAATTGATAAAAATATTTATCCGACGAAGAAAATTAGATCGCAATTTAATTTTACATTTATAAAATCAATACACTAACATAGGATATAGGTAAACATTTGCTTTTATTTGCAATAATGCAGGTTCTTGGGTGTCCAGACGCTGAATAAATCATGTCATAGTCCCCTGATATCCCTCTAATTCGCCCCTTGTATATAAGATGTTCTTGGATTAGAGCAAGATCAATGTCTTGTTTTAATATACATCGTTGTAGGACAGCTGTTGCCGCCCAACAGTGATGTATATTTGCTTGGATTACCTTCATTTTTTTTTTGTTAAAAGTACCCCCTACTTCTTGATGTAGGGACCTCTTTCTCCTCCGGCACGTCAGCCGGGTCAGACAGCGGTGAGTCCCCTAAAAGAGTCGTCTCCTCGTCTTCACCTAGCTCGCGTGCTGTGGATTCCAAGTCCCCTACTTCCATTATAGCGTCAGCCTCTTGTTCTGTAGCCCCACTTTCTTGTGGTTCTACGACGAAGGACTAATTCTCCTCTGGTATGTTTTCTCCTACCTCAGTAGGTGTTTATTTTGCCTGAGAAGTTTCAGGAGCAGCAGTAGTAGCCCGTTCCGTCTCTTCTCCAATTTCTTTTATCGAGATATTGGAGAAATTCAGGAACAGTATTCCCTGCTTCTCCTTTATCTTCTCCCAAGAGACGGAATCCATGGTTATGAAAAGTTGCTGTCCGCTAGGGTCCAGTAACCCTCCAGTTCCCCATTTGGAGCCCCGAATTTTGGATTCTCAATCTCTTCATTATTCTTTCCGGTTCCACTGCGGGTCCCGATATCCATGTCATGGTAAACTTGGGTTTCATTGCTTCCCCAGAGTCTATGACTTTGAGTTTAGCACCATCCCAAGGTACCATGCTTTTGACGGTCTGCTCAACCCAATCTCTCGTTGCTTGATCAACGCAAGAAAGGTTTAAACTGGGTGAAAGTCCTCCTTCGTCTAGTTCTTCGAGTCTGTCGAACAGTGCAGTCCTTATTGGGTCTCCCTGCCCGTTGTTAATGTATTATTGGGATACTCTATTGGTACAATGGTTACCCCAATATTGCTTACCTTCGAGGCGTAAGAACACGATGCTACCGGCTCGGTCCCATCCGGCACCATATTTGATGTGGTACCAGTTGATCCCGAACCCGCAGCTCTCGCATCCTTAGCCCTTTTAGTTTTTCCTTTTTCCGGCGTGCTGGTATCGGACCGGTTTCTCTTTTGAGCCCCGGTTCGTCCCTGCTCGCTGGACACGGCCTTTTGTTTTGCCATCCGTGAGGTACTAGTAGCCCAATTATTAGATTTTGACCAAATTGATAGGGGACCACCCCTAAGGTACCCCTTTACTAATAAAAAAATAATCATAGAAATCGGACAAGGTAGTAAAGAATTACAGCTAAACATACATTAAAAATGAAGAGTTTGAGGATTTTCTAATTGATCCAATTATTAGATTTTGACCAAATTATTATGGGACCACCCCTGAAGTATCTCCTTTCTAACAAAAAAAGAATCATTGAAATCGGACAACGTGTTAAAGAATTATCGCGACGAATTGAGAACCTTCTCCTTTTTTGAAGTCGGTTAAAAATAAAGCTTACTTATGTTCTGATATATATTATATAAATGCATTTGACAAATAATGGTCAAATTATTGAAGTTTGGGTTGCTCGATTTGGTTTTACTTTTTTCAAGCGAGTATTGTTAGGTTGTTTGATAAATATTTTCATACAGCTTGTATTACGATTATAATGGGTGTACCGATGTACCTTCCGCATCATCTTGACACATATCTGGATAATTATCTCTATAACGCACATTTGAACGATATCATTCTGATAATAGCAGTGACGAGGAGGAAATAATTTCCAGTGGTGGTTTTAGCTATGACGAAGAAGAATGTAGTGGGAAAGAATATGATACTGAAGATGAAGGATCTAGGGAAGAAGGTGAACCAAATTGGATATGGAGAAAAGACTAACATTTCCGTGTTAAGGTTTATAACTTTGATGATGTAGATGCAGGTGTAAGGGAATTCTTTACATTTGCAAATAATGCTACATAGTATGACTATTTCATAAAATACTTTGACTTAGATATTATGAATCTAATTGACTAAAACGAATAGATACTATAAATTTTGTACACAAAATGATGAAGAGCCTCCAAGATCAAGGATAAAACAATGGGTAAACACTAACATGTATAAATTTTTTGCTTTAATTTTACTAACGCCACCGATAAAAAAACATTGCTGAATATTGGTCAAAAAAAATATGCTTCGAACAGACTTTTTTAGCAAATACATGGCTCTTGATGGATTTGCTGCTCTCTTACGTTATATACATTTTAGAAATAATGATATTCTACCAGAAAATAATAAGCTCTGTAAAATTCGAGTTATTTTTGAAGACATGACTAATAAATTTTTCACCTTTTCAGAAGTTATGTGTTGATGAGTCGCTTGTTCTATATAAAGGAAGATTGCGTTTAAAGCAGTATATTCCATCCAAAAGACATCGTTTTGGGTTGAAATTATTTCTGCTTTGTGACTGTGAGACAGGAATTATTTTTAAAGTATTAGTTCATACTGGTTTGGCACAAGACATACCACAAAACGACCCAATTGGTGTGGCAGGAGCTAATGTCAAGAAACTTATGGAAAACTACCAAGGAAAAGGGCATGTAAAGAGATAACTGGTATACTAGTCCTGCGTAAACACAATATTTGACACAACATAGAACAGGATTTTGTGGTAGAGTGAAGAATAGAAAACATTTTCCTACATTTCCCAGGCTTAGACGTGGCCAAATATTACTGAAAAAATGTAGACAAGCGAGATGTGTATTTTCTTACAATTCATAAGGGAAGGCTGATGGACAGTGGTAAAGTAACTCACAGAACGCAAGAGAGAATTATGAAACCAGATTCTGTATCTTTTATGTATTGAAAAACCGTAAAGTGGTACAAGAAACTTTTCTTTTACTTGATGGACTTGGCCATTCTGAAATTCACTCGTAAGGGGGTGAATTAGGGAGAGTATTATTATAATTATAACCTATATTTAACATCATGAAACAAATTTTAGAAAGACATTAAACACTTACTGCGATGCGCCCAGGGGCCCTATTCTCCAAGTTGAACGATGTGAACATTCCACTGTGGGATGTGAAGTGTCCTATCACCAATTTCTTCTCTCTTTCATCGTATTCGGTATTCTTGAATCATTCACATATCATAGGTTCACGGAGGACCGCTGCCAAATTTAAGTTGTGCGTTAGAACTATTTTAGAAGGAACTTTACTTCATGTTGTTATTATTTTTTGACAATTGTAATAACAGATTATATTTTCCATTATTTTCTATTAAATCCCGTGCCAAAGGTTTACTTAGACGAACATTTTTATCAATAGTCGGTCACTAAAGTCAAAAGAGTCCTCTTTTCTTAAAAAAATTCTATTTGGTCAATTGGCATCTTCTTCCGCTTCAGCTAGATCATTCAAAATATGAATATAAATAAGAGCTTCGTCCAAATCCATTTTAATTAAAAAAAGTGACGTTTTGATAGCGCACGACAATGACAGTTCTTTTAATGTTCTCCCGAAATGATACTCTTCTACTGGTTTTGACTAAGAGAAGTACGTTCTCTCGATTTTCATGCGAAGTGATCATTCACTTCAATTCAAGAATACCACTCACACACTTTTTAAGAGAACGGTAGTCCAGTTCTCATGAAATGATCATTCTCTCAACTGGAGAATAGGCCCCCTGGTAGAAGAAGTCAAGAAAATATTGACCGACTTGCAGCAATAATGGAAATACATTATTTGGATACTCTTCCTCTAACTGCGACAAAAAGATAAGAATAAAGAATTTGTCATGTTTGTTCCCATACAAACAGGCGTGACAGAAAACGAAAATACGTAACAACTTGGTGTCCAGCATGTGAAGTTGAACTCTGTGTAGGAGAGTGTTACAAAATTTACCCCACAAGAAAGAATTTTTGAGTACAAATGTATTTGATACTTCTTTATTAATGTGTCTGCTTGTAAATATACGTATAACTTATACATACTTTTTTCTACGAACTCTTACAAAAAGACATCTTTCGCCACAGGATACTTTCAGCGAAAACTTGATTTCCGTCACTAGTGAGAAAAAATCCCATAACGTTCACTTTCGTCTCTAGTGACGAAAGTAAGTTGTTACATATTTTCATATATCAGTCGCCTCGTATAATATTTTGGCAGCTTATAATTATTATTAATGAAATAAAAAGATGCTCATTAAATTCTATATGCGTTTTTACCTAAACTTTAATGAATTAAAGATAAAATAAAAATGTATAAAAATAGTGCAAATTAAACCAATCTACATCTAGTTTCCTGGTTTTCATTTGTTTATTTGAAGTTTTATCACTTTTGAGAACTGTCAGTTTTAGTTCGTCCTAAATTTAACACATTTTCATGATGTCTGATTCAGAAAGCGATTGTACTCCCCCAGAAATTATTTTTAAAGCTGAAGAAACCTCTTCAGATTTATTACCGGCCAAATCAAAAAAGAGATATGAAGAAATTTATATCAAATTTTTGGACTGGAGAGAAAAAATAAAGTGAAATCATTTTCGGAAACTGTACTACTAGCATACTTTGGAGAAATATGTTCAAATTTTAAACCGTCGACGTTATGGTCCATTTATTCGATGCTATGAACTACACTCTCTGTTAAAAATGATGTCGATATTAGTAAATATCCAAAGTTACGTTCGCTTTTGAAAAGAAAATCTGATGGTTTTAAAAGCCAAAAATCCAAAATTTTTTCGCCTGACTATAAATATTTAATAACAAAGGTAACGGAATTATTATTTCTATTTTAACCTTAGATTAAAGAGACCGAAGATGTAACATTGCACACTGCGCATGCTGTCTATTTTAAGCCAAAGTAACCCACCAATTGAAAATCATTGTTGCACGACGCCACCCGAATTGCTCCGATTTCCATTCAGCGATCACACCTCCACCTGAGTTTAATCACCATTGACAGCTGTTTTTTGATTTATTTGTTGGTATTTTAGCAATTTAAAGTGTTCTAGTTATTCAATTTCAAGTTCAAAATGTCACGATGTATCTTGAAAAATTGTATGTACTTATAATACAAGTACTACTGTTATGAATATATTCATTTTCAGCGGTAAATATTTATTAACGTTTTGACATAAAGCGCCATGATTCTCTGGGCTGAATACTTCAGATCCGCATTAAGGGGTTTCAATAAATATTAAGCATCAGAAATCAGATTTCATATTACTTACATTTAATTTAAATAAATAGTAAATAGGCATTATTGCTAACGAAATTTTGTATTTAAAAAGTAGTTTTATAAAAATGTTTTCTAAAGGTAGTTTTTAGCCCTTTTTGGTAGATAAATAAGAGGTAAAGAATCATAGTTTTTATAAGGTATTTTTATAAGGTATTTTTATAAGAATATTACATGAAATACAGGATGACCTACTTAAAATTTCAAGGTTCATCTTATTTGCGGTCAAATCGAAAGTGACATTGAATTTTCAGTCTTAAAACAAAGTAATCTAGTATAAGCAAAAAAAAAATACTAAAGTTACAGGAGTTAGGTCCGATTCCACCGTTGTGTTAAACGGAGATTAAAATGACAGTGTTAATGTAAAAATGTCATTTTAAACTTCGTTTAACACAACGGTGGAATCGACCCTTAGTCACGTTAATAAAATGTTACATTACAAACCCCTAAACAACTCGAACATAATTTTCGTTTACTAAAAAAAAATCCAAAATTTAGCAATATTTATTTATTATACAAGCGAATGCGATTTCAAAGATAACTGGATCAAAAAATCCGAATCTCTAAATTTTGGAGCTAAATGCTCAGATAAAAGCAAGCGACCGATAGGGGTTACAAAAATAATCGATTTATCGATAATTCTGATATTTTTTAATGAAAATCGATTTATCCGCTGTTTTTAATAAATTATTTTCGTTTTTTTTTAAGATAATGTATTAATCGATTTTAAAGGAAATACAGAAAAAGTAGATTTATTCAAAATTATCGATTTATCGTTTAATCGGTTTTTTAATTATTTGATTATTTTCGATTTTTCAAAGATATTATATGAAAATAATCGATTGAATATAATCGGTTATTTTACATAATCGATATTTTGGTTATTTTTTTAAAATTATCGATTTATTGGATAATCAGCTTTTTAATAATCAATTATTTTCGATAATTGAATAATCAATTTCAAAGGAAATATGAAAAAAGGATTATTAGAAAATAATAGATAATTCGTTTTATTTTTTGGAAAATCGATTTATCATAGAATCGGCTTCTTAATTAATTGATTATTTTCGATTAGGCGATTATTTTGGAATTATCGATTATTTTCAGTATTTCAAAGATAATCGAATTAACGATTTTAAAGGAAATACAATAAAAATAGATTATTGATAATAATCGATTGATCGAAAATAATCAATTATTTAAAATAATCGATCATTCTGTTTTTTTTAAATCGATTTATCAGTTAATCGACTTTTTAATTAATTGATTATTTTTGATTAATCGATTATTTTCGATTTTTCAAAGATTATCGAATAATCTGTTTCCATGGACGAAAAAAAATGGTTTATTTGAAAATAATCGATTATTTAAAATAAACGATAATTCTATTTATATTATATTTTGTAAACACTGATTTATCGGTTAATTGGCTTTTTAATTAATCGATTATTTTTGATTTTTCAAAGATAATCAAGTAGTCGATTTTAAAGGAAATGACAAAAAATATATTGTTTGAAAATAATCTATTGATCGAAAATAATCGATTATTTTCAATTATCGATAATTTATTTCGATAATCACTCATCCCTAGCGACCAAATGACTTTTAATAGATTTAAATTTTAAAATGTTATCTGGTTTCAGACATATGCATTTCTAGAGTTTTATGTGACTCATCCTTTATAATAATTAATATTCTTAAAGAAAGAAGCTTTAATATACTTTTTCTGAGGTTACAATACAAAACAGCATTTTCTCATTTTGACTAATTTTTAATAATCTGTAATAGCCGTAGAAAAAATATAATGTTCAACTCAAAAGGGTAGATTTGCAGTATTAGCCTGCGCACATGCTATTTTTATAATACTCGTAGACAATGAGTAACATTTTTTGCTCTATTAACAATATATTCTATTACATTTTACTGTAATCTCTTGCAGAAAAGTCCGTAGTAAATAAACGCTAACGAAATATTCTATAAAAGGTCTTCTCTTTACATAAAATGTCGTGGCATCTGTTTGATATTAAAAAATCACGATAATTTGATTTCATAATACAAAATTCGATTAAACACCTTTTAAATAAACCTAATAGTTCATTAAGTTGCTAATAAACAAAGTCCGGTCCCTGTCACAGAGTTCGGGTCGCCGCGTGTCCCCAACTCCGTTAACCCTTCTTTAGAAATTGGCAACATTTGCGCAGGTTTAAAACCGGTGTATGTTATATCTCTGGTCTCTTTTATCTAAGATTTTAACAAATACTTAATACATAACTACTAATATTTGTAGGTAGCATTAGTTTTTGGATTATCTGGCACTTGTCGTTGCCACGAACTAAAAGATTTAACAATAAGCGATGTAAAGGATACTGGAAGTATTCTGTTAGTTAAAATCCGTAATACAAAAACAAAAGTTCCGCGTTCTTTTCATATTTCTGGACCCTTTTATGATATTTCTAAAAAATATATGAGTACGTCCCGCAAACATGGATCAAATTAATTCAAGATTCTTTATTAACTATCAGAATGGAAAGTGTAGCAGACAGATTGTTGGAATTAATAAAATCAGTAAATTTCCTAACGAAATTGCTCAGTTTTTAACGCTTCCGAATCCTCAAGATTACACTGGGCACTGTTTCCGCAGAACATCCGCAACGCTATTAGTGGATGCAGGAGGTGACTTGCTTCTGTTAAAAAAGCACGGTGGTTGGAAATCTAGTAGTGTTGCGGAAGGATATGTTGATGAATCCATGAACAGTAAAAACCAAATACAAACCAAAATTTTACAATCTGTACAAAATAAGGAAACTACTAGTTCATCCGATTATGGCGCATCATCATCTGAAATGACATTTAACAGTAGAACAAATATGTCGGCATCTACCTCAATAAATAAAAAGCTTGAGTGTGATACCCCCATAATTTTGAACAATTGTTCAAATATAACAATAAATCAATATTTAAATAATAAATAATATTTCTGAAATATTTAATTGTTGGTTAATTTTTTGTTATTCCTAACACAAAATAAAGCATTTGCTAACGTTTTTTTTTTTTTTTCATTTTAGTAGGTACCTACATGACATAATAGAGTTCGTAGAAAAAGTATAGTGCTTTACTCGTCGAAAATCATTTTTTTCGTCACTCGTGAAACAATATACTATTATTTTCATCACACGAAACCTAATAAATTTCATTTCTTTTCAATCTATCTTGTGCAAAGTTGCCTCAACATAAAACATCATTTGGTTATCAATACTTCCAACTGGCATAGTTGACTCAGCATAAAACATCATTTGGTTATCAACTTAAGTTCTTTTTTGAAAATACGGGATAACTACACTCCTTCCCAAGAAAATGGGAAAGTATTGTAATATTCTCAACATGGTTCCCAGGAAATGACATTATTTTCATTTTGAGCTCTCAGAACAAAAAAAATTAGCGATAAATTAATTATTCATTATTTTTTGCGTTTGGTACTGTAACCCAAAATTGTTATACCTATAGCGAAAGGGTTAAAGAATATTTCGCTAAATAAATGGCGACCCCTTTTATATGGATCATAGCAGTTGGTAAAATAACTTCTGTCAGAATAATTTATATCATCACAGATCGGATATATAAAAGTTTTTTCTTTTCTTAAAAATGTAATTCATCTTTCGAAATTTCCAGAATTTTTCCAACGTTATGGCCTACTTTTTGTATGGTTGGAAAACAAACAATACGTAACAAGGTTCTTAATCAGAAGGAAGGACTAAAATCTTTGTTGTTTCGTTTATATTTATCTCGTCCTGATTTCTTGTACTTTGGCCTTAAATATCTTCATCTTCAATACGATTTCTTCGGTGTTTTCAGGACTTTTATTTATTTTATCCCTTTCTTCGCCAGTGTTTTGTTTACTTATGACTGGTTTATACGGGTCTACATAAGTAACAGACTCGCACGGTTTTATATTTAGAGAGGTTTTTTCTCTCTTAGGGGCCGGTTCTTTTGATTCTTTTTATCCTGAATGAAACTTAGTAAAGTATTGTTGATTTGTTTACATGCATTTTAAACCTTTTATTTGGCATTTTTTTCAAAACCCAATACCCGTAGCACGAAAATCATTTTGTAATATTTTTCTAGTAGTCCAATCAAAACCTTTAAATCAAAATTTTGGAGGAAATACAGGGATTTTTGATATAAGTCATTTTAGAGTATTTGAAAACGATATGTAAATTTTTTTTGTTTTTCAGGCCCCTGCAAATGTCAAAAAACAACAAAATAAAGTGTTTTAACTCGAGGGTTGAAGTACCGGCACTAGAGGAAGAAAAAAATATTGCCGCCTCCAAAATAAGATCGACGTGTTTGAGCGTTTTTTACATCTACTATATTATTGAATAAATTGAAAATTCAGAAACAAATCTCAAAAGTGTCTCTACGAATTATTAAGACTATCCCCAAACCCCAAAGGTAAAAACAAATACATGCAGATTTTAAAAAAAGCCTGCCGCAGAAGGGGATCGAACCCAGACATTACTATATTATTACCCAAAACCCCCTATTTTCGATGGGCCACCCTATATCAAATAATATAGACAATTTCGATATTGAAATGCCCTATAGACGTAATGATGTAACTCCGTGCCAAAATCCTTATTGAAGAAAATAAGTAAAACAACAGGTAGAAAATAAAACTTCTTTATTATCTATTTATATACTTATATATACGCTTAATAAAAAAAAGTAATAAAGTTTTAAATAATTACGGTTCCTCTTTTGGTTCCTTTTAACCTAATTATGTTTCTAACGCATTTGACTCAACACGGTTTGAGTAATCGGGATAGAACCAATCTTGAAAGACAAAGTACCAACTATAACCTAAAAAAAAAACAATTTTATTACAATCTAAAGTACCAAATTTCATTAAACATTTTGTATTGAATAGATTACAATTACAATGTAATTACAAAATTTCGTACATAATCGCCTTTATTTCTATCAAGTGGTATGATTAATTAATATTGACAATCTATATAAAAATTAAAAACGATTAAAAATATGATAATTTGTGAACTGGAATTTCATTTCTTGTGATAACAAAAACCATATCAATCATGTAAGTTTAAAGTAAGTTTAAACAAATTATTTGTTAAATGTCAAAATACCCGTCAAAAATTGTACGTTAAATGTCAAATTTGTATGTTTAAATGTCAAAATTATAGGTTCAATTTCAAAAGTGGAATTTAAGGTTTAAATGGACTCGCATATTTTATGAATATAGAAAACTATTAACCTCACTACTGGATTTAAAATCGTAAAAAAAACTTTCGCTAATACTCACTAGATGGCTACATGGAAATAGAGCGTTCTGGCTAGGCACTATTGCCATATCTACACCAGTTATTTTTCGTGTTTTTGGATAAATTATCCTATTTAAATAATATGAAAACATAGGTTTGTACACATTGATTTATTTATAATTATGCAATCCACAGCTTAAAAAAAAACAGGGGAAAGAAGAAGGAGAAAAGTGCGTTGCCACATATTATTTTCTTCCTAAATACCTAGTTGTTTCTTATTTTCATAGTAGTACCTACCGTTGCAAATTAACCAATTCAAATATTATTTTAAACATAAGACAACTATTGATTCTGCCTTTGTAGTTGAAAACAATGTTAGTTTATTATAAATACTATTATTATTAAAGTGATAAATATAACAAAGAGCGTGTATGTACATGGTCTTTGACTGGAAATAGATAAAGAATTTGGCGAAAATCTGACAACGCGGACCGATCTCAGATCATTCACTGAAATAGTGCACGAAGGTAGAAAACAAAGATATCTAATTGGGTAGCTGGATAATAAACTTTTGAAATAATAGGATATAGATTTTGAATTTCTGTTCCAACCGTATGGTTAAAATATTGTTTTCGTTTTTTGCTAATAATTTTACAAAAAATTCATATTATTAAAATTGACACAGAGGCATGACTTTATGCATTATTATATTATTTAATTTATTATTTTAGATTTTGTTGCAGGGTGTGCACATGAGCGATTCCTGATAATGAAATTGAGACATACCTTTTATCGACGAAACTTTTTAGTAATTTTGATATCTAATTAGCTGGACAATAAACTTTCGGAATAATCAGTTATATTATACGTTTTGAATTATCGTTCTAACCTTGTGATTCTAGAAGGTTAAAATATATTTTGTTTTTTGATAATAATTTTACAAAATATTAATAAATCATAACTTTATACAAGGAATAATATTCCATTTATTTTTTACATTCTGATAATGAACGATTCCTGATAATAAAAAAATTAAGTCATACCTTTTTTTGACGAAACTTCTAGGTCATTTTGATTCGAGAATATGATATAAATATAATTTTTGTTTAAACCTAATAATTTTAACCGTTTTAGAGAAACACGCAATTGAACAGTCTGAAAGTGTTTTAAAATAATTAAAAGTAGACAAATTTGTAACTCTGAATAATAAACAAAATAACTTAAATATTTCATAGACGTTTTATTTGTCTTTGGAATGATCAGTCAATTTTATATTTTTATCAATTTAGCACCACATATGTTTTGGAATAAATTCAAAATTCTAGTGCAGTAACGGTCAAAATTTAAAAAACATTGAAGGACATGTCCTACGGCCAGGAACTTATCCTCTTTTTCATAAAAAATAACAAACTCGAAGTGAATGTTCTACGTTCTACTTCTACATTGACATTAAAAAAATATTAGCAGCATTTTTTTCGCAAAGGAATTTCATTGGCAAATTAGTCTAAGCAATTTTCTTATGTCCCCAAAATAAGAAATCCAGTGGGTTATATTAAGGACCAAAAATTTATAAAAAAAGCTATGACCCCATTTCATTATTAGGAATAGCATATGTGGGTAACAAAATGTAAAATAATAAATTCAATTGCATTCCTTGTCTTTTTACGGCCGTCCAAATAGTTTTAATATAAAATGCAATGCTGCGAGTTTAGCACACCAATTTGGTCTCTGTTGGTTGTTAAAAGCATACCGAAGAAAAGACTCAATCGAATACACTTAAATAGTTGGTAAATAAGAGAAGCAAGAAAAACGTCAATTTAAAAAAATGTCTCACAGCTTTTACTTTTGGAGATAAATGTATGTAAGAGAAGACTATACTTCGAAAATTGGTTGAGACAATTATGTACAAAAAATTACCATAATTAATACAGTTGGAATATGGAGAGATCAACGAAGAGTAACAAGAGAAGCATATACATCTTTAACCAAAAATATTCTGACTCCTTGTGGTATTCGTCTGCACTGAAAAAGGATACAGGTTTTTAGGAGCATCTCCAGACGGTCTTGTTGGTGATGATAAAATTATTAAAATTAAATGTCCCTACTCCGCCCGGGAATATACACCATTAAAAGCTGCAAGTTCAATTAAAAATTGTTGTTGTTACTTAGCTTAAGATGGATGCAATAGGTATTTAAAAAGGAATCACAAATATTTTTATCAAGTTTATCAACTTTATATTTCTAAAAGATATTGTGATTTGGACAACTAAAGGAATGCGATAAATAGTTCACAAAGGCAATGATTAACAAGATATGCACAAGATATGCATATTTTTTTATGATCATTATGGGGTAGAACTTGTGGATAGTAGACGTTCACGAAATATGGAATTACGAAATTATTAAAAGTGGAATAAATATCTCGAGAGGCAATTATCAAGTCACACAAGTTTTTACAAAATCTGAGACCAGAGACAAATCAATAAAAATGTGAATGAGAAAAACTGCTACAACTTAAGAATAATTAAAATTCTGGCACCAATTTTAGAAAAAGCTCTTATGCTCCTAGCACGGCAGACAACGATTTAATCATCCCTTTTTCCAGAGGAAAGGCAGAAATATTTGTCAAAATGTTTTATTCAAATTTATACTAAATCCTCATAACAACAAGAAGTTGTTAATTACTATTCTACAAGATTTTTAAGCTATTGCATAGCTTTTATCGTGGGCTTTAGCGCGGCGACTGAATCAAGAAAAAAAAACGAAACCGTAACAAAAAAAAACTTAACACCCCCCACTCCGACCGGCACAGCGGTGTGCGGCTTTAAACAATGTTATTTTATTCAATAAAAGAAAATCGAAAAGTCGAAAAATCGAAAAATCAAAAAATCAAAAAATCAAAAAATCGAAAATCCAAAAAAATCGAAAAATCTAAAAATCGAAAAATCAAAAAATCGAAGAAGAAAAATCGAAAAAAATCAAAAAATCTAAAAATCAAAAAATCAAAAATCGAATAATCGAAAAAGAAATTCCGTAACGAAAATAAACCTAACATCCCCCACTCCGACCGGCGCAGCGGTGCGGCGTTGAAAGCCGTGCATCGTCTAACGTCGTTTCAGTTCGGCAGACTTCGGCACGGTGTTTGTGTGCGTGCGACTAGACGAATGCGTGTAGACTAGCTGCTAACTGCTCATAACTGATTCTATCTCTTTTAGATACAATTTCGGAAAAATTGAATTTGAAAATGAATAATCATCCACAAGAATCCACAACAAAATATGGGACCACCATTGACGCGGTATTTTCTAGATATTTAGAGGATATCAAGTCTCAAACTTATGTTTCTTATTTCAGTTACCATAAGCCTATAGTTTCAATGATAAAAATTCCTGAATAACCTACATGTATTGTAAGATAATAAATATATTTTAAACAATATTAATTTATTCAATAAAAGAAAACAATTTGTTTTCTTATCGGTCACCACGCTCAAAAAGTGTAACTTGAATTAATATCAAAGAAAAAAATACTGCATAAATAAAATAAATAAATAATTATAATTGCATGAGTTGATAAAAAACGCTATGCAATAGCTTCACCGCGGCAGTCCCCGAGTGCCACACGTATTTTTTTTTTTTTTTTTTTTGATATCTTAAACCCTCTTAAAAATCTATTAGAGCTTGCAAAAAAATGCCCTTATCATAAGTATGTCCTATTTTTTTATATCTTTATATTTGGTTTAATTTATTTATCCATTTGAGTTCCTCCCCCTTTACGAAGCTGCCTAATAAATTATACCTAAATTATTTTTATAAACGCTTTGTAATACCTAAGTACCATCGTGTACAATTAAAATTCGTAATAAAAAAAAGGCAACCTATAACTTAACATAAATAAATCAAAGATGATTTTTAATAAAATAAAAAATTATTTATTCTCTGTGTGTGTAAAATTATAATTTATAATTATAAACAAAAAATGAAACCAACCTGTAACTAAATAAATGTAAATCACAAATTTTAGACTTCAATCAAATATATAAAAAAAAATATTATTTCTCTTGCTGGTTTCATTGTTTATCTTTCTTATACCTAAAGCTATGAAATAATTCATAATTAATACAGATTTAATAAACTTTTTAAACTCCTTAAAATTATAAGTTATAACGGCAAACCGGCAACGTTGTGCAAAGACTGATCAACAATCGTGCTACCTGTGTTTAATTTCATAAAATGTTTTTAAATGATCTGCACATTATTGTAGAGGCAGCACTTTACAGAGCTTCAAATCTATCGTGGGAATTTTAAATCATATTATATATTCGTTTATTTTTAAACACGCTCAATTCAGTAACACAATTTTTTTGTTAAAGGCTTATAAGTTTATTATTCTAATTATATTCAACAAATTTTATAAAAATACGAATGAATAAATGTTTTATGAGTTTATTAAAATATTTTTTCTTTTGTGCCAAAACTGTAAATTCAAAAAATTAAAAAAAAATGAATATGTTTATTTTAGCAAAATAAATCATTTTACAAAATCTAGTTGAAATCGCTCGAGCAGTTTTTTTAGTTTTATATGTGGAAAAAAATAGTTTTACTTGTTTTTCTCAAAAACCACTCGAGCGATTTGAATTAAAATTTGGGAAGATCCTAGCCAAGATCTCATATATACTGACGAAAATTTTAAAAAATTTTAAATTGGCGTTAATGTTTCCGGAGGTCCACTTAAACCTTAATTGTCAAAACGACAGGTAAAATGTTAAAATTCTGTGGCCGGCGCTTAAAAGGTCATAAGTCGTTTTTTACGTAAATGGAGTTTTTAGTCAAGATACGATTAGAAGAGTGTATATTTTAGGCAGTTAAAGGGATTTAAGTCTATATACGTTGTAAAATAATAAAAATAAAGTACAAAAAGATATACAGGGTGTAACTAAATAAGTGTAAAACATTTAAGGGGGTGATTCCTCATCGAAAAAAAGATAGAATCTTTCATATAAAGAAACTTCATTGGAGCATCCCTTGTTAAGATACAGCCCCTTAAAGGGGGTACATAAAATTTGTTTAACAATTTTTTTCACAAGCACTAAACAAGTTACAATATTGAAATTAACCTGTCATTTTCTACTACCAAAAAGACACTTAGCCAGTAATTTATTTGGTTTATCCCATGGTTGAAGGGGTGGAAAACGCAACCCCTAAAATTTCGTTCCAACGTAACTTTTTGTCTTATTATTTGTTTACCATTTAAAATTTTATTTCCGATAGCCTGTTTCATTCTAAACAAAAAATGTCTCTTGAATTTTTGGCCCAAAATAAACCAGTTCGCAGCAAAAAATTATTTTACGAACAACTACAGAGATACATCGTCATAAATGCGAACTGGATTTATTGTTATTTTGTAGTTACTACCTGCATTAAATGATTAAAAAGGGGAATAATCAAAACTAATTTATTAATAACAAAACATACAACATGTAGAAATCATAGTAAATGTTCAATATGTCTACCTTCAGACATTACTCATGCGTCTAGACGTCGGCGCATTGAGCCACGTATTCGCTCAAATAATCCTGGAGTCTCTCTAATTACCCTGCACGCATCGATGATGCGGTTTCTTAAGTCCTCTACATCGCGAACAGGAGTACGATAAACCAAATGCTGCAAATGGCCCCAAGTAGAGAAATCGAGAGAGGATTGAGATCCGGGGATCGAGCGGGCCAATTCTGTGGTCCTCCTCGACCTATCCACTGATTTTCAGTTAAATGCTGACGTGCTACTTGACTAAAATGGGCGGGGGCCCCATCATGCATAAAAAACATATCCCTTCTGACGCCCAAAGGAACTTCCTCCAGCAGTACGGGATGCATTTTCATATCCAACGTAGCATATCGCACTTCGGTTTTAGCGAAATAGATTTTATAAGCCACGTTCGTGATCGCAAGTAATTTGGCGATACCGCACGTGGAATAATAAATAACCATTAGCATTCTTATATTTGGTAAATTTTTATTAATAAAAATGTTACTATACTATTTTTTGTACTATAACTAAATAGGTTTTTATGTAATTTGCCTCAATATTTTTTAGTCAAATGTACCTAATAACAAAAGACGCTCTAGTTTGTTTAATAATAAATATATTTTGTTAAAAGAAAGCTTACAACTGATTTTGTACATGTCTGTGTATACACAGACAACTCGTTAGTGAAAAGTGAAAAGTCATTTCACAAATTTGTTATCCCCCAAGCTTAAGTTTTTTTCTACGCATTCTGATAGTGAATGTACAGCTTTTCGTTTTTTCTTAATTAAGCTTCCTGTTTGTCTACCTGATTGTAGTTTTCTCCTACCAGTTATAGCAGTTTTTCGCCTTGCAACTGATGTCGGCTGAACTCCTATTTTCTTACCTTTTCTAGTTGTATTTGTGGAGAGTCGCTTTGATGTATAACGTTGGTTATTCGATTTAAATAAGGTATGTAGGCTACTTAGCAAACTGGAACTGGAATTAATGTTTTTTTTGATAAGATGTTACACAAGACTAAATTGCTAGTGTAAACCCTAGGGGATCATCTCTTAATCCTGTTATAACTTTTTCGTTAACGTTTTTTATAAAATCTGTCTATGTACTTTCTATAGCTAATATATTGTCGTTCGAACTTTCGGCTTCCTCACGAATTGTGGGATTATAATCCATAAGTTCATTATTATTTTCTTGCGAAGTCAACTGCTCACTTTCACGTATTTGTTTTGTGGCGGGTACGATTGACTCTTCTTGGTCCAAATTTTTACTAGTTATCTTCAATGGCATTAAAAGTTCCTTGAGAGGTTCCGATCCAGTGACGATTTTGAAAAATAAAGTTTTGTTTTCGTTTGTCAAAGTATTAATAACGTTGTTTACTTGGAGATTTAAAATAATACATGACTGATGTTTACAAATCTTTCGAGAAAAACCTACAGGACAACTGCATACACCAATGCTTAAATCGACAAAGTAGTTACTTTCCATGATGACGTGGTGGCTTCAACTTTCGGCGCGGCGAGTCTAATATTCGAACACATATGCCACCGTAATAAAATATCCAGACTGTTTACCTTAGAGGTTATGTGATATATTATGATTCATTGATTTGAATTGATAATATGGGAAAAATTAATCAAAAATACTTACGTCAATTTCACTTTCAGTTGTAAATTTCATTCTAACGAGTCCGTTGCTAATTTGCAAATAATCTGTATTCACTTTTTGAACAAAATCCATTTTATAAACGAGAAAATAACTGCACGCGTAAAAATGACAACTAAGTATTTTGTATCGCGGTCGTCATGCGATCTTGCACGTGATATACAGGGTGTCCTTTAAAATGTGTCCCAAAATTCTCAGGCAGATTCCTTAACCAAAAAATGGAAAAAAAGTTCCTAT
The DNA here is from genome assembly GCA_927349885.1 of Psylliodes chrysocephalus. Taxonomy (NCBI): domain Eukaryota; kingdom Metazoa; phylum Arthropoda; class Insecta; order Coleoptera; family Chrysomelidae; genus Psylliodes; species Psylliodes chrysocephalus. The sequence continues at coordinate 17,586,862 of OV651824.1, forward strand.
AGACCTATGTCCTAAAGTGCCCCCTAAGCGAGCAACAGCCTCTCGAAATCATTTTTTTTATTTTGATTTTTTGAATTTTCTTAAAAATGGAAACAAATAAAAGAACCAAATTTTGGCTGTTAAATATGATCAATAATAGTGACCTTTTGACACCTTCAAAAAGAAATTATTTCGTCAGGGGTGTACTTGGGAATTTTTTGAAAATTTTGATTATTCATAACTTTTTTGTGTTTTTGGTAATGACTTATCCATATTTTTTTTTACATTCTACATTGAAAACTACGTCAAAAAGGAATACTTGTTTGATCTCGATTGGAGCAGCCGTTTCCGAGAAAACATCATCCAAAGATATTCGTGCAGTTTAGGTTAATTTTCAATTTTGGCTGTTGTAGCCAAAAAGTTGGAAATCGAGGAACACGGCTTACATGTCCCTATCCTTACTTTTGAAGGTCTATTCAGTGGCAAAAAATATTAGTTGATACAGGGTGATCAAAAATCGGATGTGATTTTGGATTTTTGATCACCCTGTATCAAATAATATGTATTTTATGTCACTGAATAGACCTTAAAAAGTTAGGATAGGGACTGTAAGCCGTTTTCCTCGATTTCCAACTGTTTGGCTACAACAGCCACCTGAATTTGAAAAAATGTGATTTTTGAGTAGCTGTAGATCCTTTACTATTCATATTAGATAACAAGTCTGATATATCATTGAAATCAGATTATCGAGCAGATTCTAAAAATATAAAAATATACAGGGTGTTCCATTTAAAAAACATAACTTTGATTTGGCACGGCCTTATGAAACACCCTGTCACATCGTAACTAATTTTAAAATGTGAAGCTTAAAGCTGCCTACTTTTATTATAACAGAGCTTCCTCACACTAATCAATCACCCTGTATACTATTTTTAGCTCTCTAAATAAAATTTAAAAATTTAGTTCCCATTTATTTATTATGAAGACCATAAGGTTTGTATTTAGCTGTTTAGAATAAAAAAGTAAAAATATGTATTTTTTTGGCGTTTTTGTGTTTCATGGATAATTTTTTTCGCTCACTGACATAACAGGCTGATTTCACCGTTTCCCCTACCCATTTTGCAAAATCTTTCAAATCAAGAATCTTTTCGGTCTTTGATATATTTTTACCCCACTTTAATTTCAAATGATCTGATAACTTTTTCAGAAGATCGGATAACAATTGAGGATTCTAAAAGTGTCTTCATGACAGATACCACATTGTTGAGTTCACTTGAAAATTGAATAATTTTCTCTGGGTTTGAATCTTTTAAAAAAGGCATGCTTTTCACTTTATTAATGATGCTGTTTATCACTAACTCTGGCCTACCAAAGCGTATCTCTAAAGTGTGCATAATTAAGTCAACATTATCTGTAGTTAACAACATGTCTCAATTCAATAAATGGCAACACTTGTGGCAGGAATATTGTTTTACAAACCCAACGAAGTATACGACTCTTCAGTTAAACATTCCTAAGATCCCTTAGTACAAGCATTATAAAATACCGCGAAAGTACATATCGACAATGATTAGGATGAGATTTGGTCATGCCTGTTATCCTAGCCATCTATACAAAATTAAAGTCTCTGAAAGTGACCAATGCGAGACGTGTAATGAAAAAGGAGATCTGGACCGTATCTTCTTTAATGGTACTAAAAACAAAAAAATCTCTGACAAGCTATATAACGACCTGCTTAAATGCAAAATATGCTCCCCTTGGAATATCCAAAGTTTATTGTCCTCCAATTCCACAAACATTTATGACTGCCTGATTAATTTTTTAATGGAATCAGGTATACGCTTGTGATTAGTAATTCTCTTAAACTCGTTACCTTTGTTTTCTTTCCTATTGTTTTATTTTACCCCCTTACCGTGACCTAGTGTATGTCTGTTTTTTTGTAATGCCTTGATGGGTCCCTAGGCGAGAAGCGAGTGTCCCCGTTTAATCCTTTTGTTTTTGAAATAAAATATTTAATGATTTACCTCTTCCATTTTGTGACTGGCTGTATGACAAAAGAGTATATGCCAAAAAAAAAACATGTCTGATACTGTAGATTTGGCTGCACCCTTAAGACTCGTTTGAAGTTTTATCATGATTTTCTCATCCGTAAAATTACATAATTTACAAACAGTTTTAAATTGTCTATCAAACAAAGGCCACTTTTCAGGTTTTCCATCATAAACAGGAAATTCTTTATGCAGGTACGACTTATTGTGGCTGGATGAGGTTGAAACTGCCTGAATAGCTTTGACAACGGTGTCGCAAATAACTTTTAAGTCATTATTTTTATTAGAATCTTCTTTCTCACGGCTATTTTCAGAATTTGTGTATAATATTTCGTATTCTGAATGAGTTTCTACTGCTCGACTATCGTTTAGGCTATATACCCAATCTTTAACCCTCTTTGATTTGAGATCATATGTTAATAATGTTTTGTCTGCGATACTATCTGCACTATTTTTCACTGTATTCTAAAACAGCATTATGCAAATCTCTTTTCATTTCTAGCAGTTTAATTTCCTCTTCTCTTTGAGAATTCTTTAGACTCTGAATTTTCTTTTCAGTCTCCATATTTATGCGTTTCTTTTCTATATCTATTAAGGATCGTTTGGAACTAACTTTAGTGCTAACGGATTTCGAAATCTTTGAAGGTGCTTTCCTTGTATTCCCTCCATCTCGATCATCCGCTTCTTCAAAATCTAATGTCGTTTTCGGCATTTTCTCATTCGATATTTTATCCTTTTCTATACGTTTCTGTCCGAAGCCGAAAGAATAATCGTCAGGTAGAGTTCTAGTACCCGCTCCAATGCGTCCGGACTTTCGGGTTAGTTGACTCTTAGAATCTAATTCCATTTTCTCAGATCACGTCGCGATCACCAATGTTAGTCTTACTTTCTTGTCTTTAGAGAAAAGTCTGTTATTTTCCTTTTTAAATCATTTAATGACATTCGTATTTTAATCTGACGATAATAATCTATCAAAATCATAAAGTAATAATCTCAAGTATTAAGTGATAACGTCTATAAAAATAGGAACGGCAGATTAAGCTCATGGATCCATCCACGACAGGAGAGACGATACTTTTTCCGTTGTTTTAAATAAATACATTAAATATTTACAAAGACATTGTTCAAATACCATTTGAACACTCACGACATCAAACACCTCTACACATAAAAAACAGCGCCCATCTCTAACAAATAATCATTAAAGGCAAAACGGGTAGGCTATTCACAATGCATGTCAATTTTTACAGAAACAAGGAATATACTATTCACAATACACAACAATGTAAAATGGGTTGCATATCGACCAGACCAATCAAATTCAAATAAAAGTCAGTTATTAAATGTAGAGGGAAACATGTAACAGATATTTTTAGCGGTAAAACAGCGGTCAGATAGTCATTAGCAATTACGCTCGTAACATCTCAAATTTGAAAATATTTTTTAAATTGTAACAAATATGTACATTTACATTTATACGAGGTCTGTAAATTAAGTAATGAGACTGATTTTTTTTTTTAATTTTTTATACAAAAAGAATTACAATTCAATATTGTCACCTTCAAAATAACTTCCTTCTGAGGCCACACAGCGCTGGAGACGTTTCTTCCACTCCTCATAGCAGTGCTAGAACTCCGATACTGAAATAACCTTCAGCTGGTCGGTTACAGCCGTTTGAATTTTTTCGACTGTCCCAAAATGATTTCCCTTGAGGTGACTTTTCAACTTTGGAAAGAGAAAAAAGTCACAAGGACTCAAGTCAGGCGAATAAGGAGGCTGAGGAGCCACATGAATGTTTTTACTGGCAAAAAACTCGTTTATTGAAATTGCTGTGTGACAAGGAGCATTATCGTGATGCAACACCCACTTGTTCTTGATGTTTGGTCTCACACGAATGACCCTTTTTCGAAGTCTTTCAAGAACCTCTCGGTAAAAGTGTTGATTGACCATTTGACCTTGGGGTACAAACTCTTTGTGGACGATTCCGTGGATATCGAAAAAATAAATCAGCGTGCATTTGATCTTTGACTTTGCCATCCTTGCCTTTTTTGGCCTTGGAGAGGTTGAAGTGTGCCACTCCATGCTCTGGCGCTTGGTTTCTGGGTCGTACTCAAACACCCAAGTCTCGTCACCAGTAATGACACGTTACAGAAAATGGTGGTCATTTTCAATTGAATCCAAAAAGTCAAGGCACCTTTCCTTCCTGATATTCTTCAGGTCTTGCGAAAGGTTTTTTGGAACCATTTTTGCGCAGATTTTTCTCATCCCCAGTTTATTGGTCAAAATTTGATGAACGGTGGTGTGAGTCAAATTTAACTCTTCCCCTATCATTCTGACTGTCAACAGACGATCTGAACGCTTCGTGGTTCATCTTCAATCGACTCTCTTCCTTCTGAAAATGCCTTAAACCACTGAAAAACCTGGGCCCTTGACAAAACACTATCTTCGTAGGCCTGCTGAAGTTTCAGAAGAGTTTCCGTTGCACTGTGCCCAAGTCTGAAGCAAAACCTGATAGGACACCGTTGCTCGAAATTGATGTCATTCATTTTTAGAACACAATAGAAAAAACTGTTTCACAAAAACAATCGCTACGCACAACCAAATGACTCGAGCGAGGTCAAACTCGTACTGAAGGTGGATCACATGTTCTTCTACCGCCCCACTAAGCCTAGCGCTTCCAGTGTTGCCAGATCAAACGCAACGTTTCCAGTCTCATTACTTAATTTACAGACCTCGTATAAGTTCTTAATGGTATAATATACAAGTTGTGTTTATGTTTGAAAGTGTTTTACTACAGTCAAGCTGCAACCCAGGTAACCTGTCCACGAAGAAGCAGTATTCATAAGGTTAGCTCAAAATTTCAATAGCTAGGGCGCCAAACTAGAGAGGCGATAAGGTAAAGTACAAAACCCCCTCATCGCCCCGACAGACATTATGGGCAAAAACATGTTGTGGTATTTGACGGATATTCGGACTACACTAAAAATATAAAAGAGATGAAACAACTAAGAAAACATGCCGTTCTTTCGAAATCTTATGAGGTTCCTTTCTTCGAAATGATGATTGTGCCAATCAGCCAAAATAATTTTTTGTCAAATCGATATAATAAAAAGAAACTTATTGATATGATCATTGAAAAGTTAAAGGGTGCAAATATCACAAAAATAGAAGCGAGAGATGATGCTGATATTATTATAGAAACAACTATGGAAGAAACCAAACATGAGAGAAAACTAAGAATCTCTCTCTCAAACAAAATTCGACATGTACTTGAACAATTTGTAATGACTCAATATTTCTAAATTCTATTCTAGTAAGCTAGTGTCAAATTTTGAATAGTTCGTTTGCAAATGAAATAGCGATTTTCTAAAACCAGTTTTCTCTGAGCGTTATCAACTTAGAAGACAACAGCATACGATCTTCAAGTGACGAGGTGACGAGATACAATTTGGCGAGAAGTACAACTTATAGGGGTTTGTGAGTCAAACAACGGTTGATCAACTACAAGAGCTGGTGACATTAAGCTGGAGTACTGCTTGCTGAAACACCTTCATGTAATGGGATTAAACAATGATCCCACTACGTGTAGACTTTGCATAGAAGAGGAAGACACCTCATACCATATGATCTTCGAATGCGAAGCTCTTACTGAGCGACGTTTCATCCTTTTCGGCCTAGAACCGGAAAAAACGCCCCAGGAACACTTGGTAGGGAACCTATTAGAACTAACCAAAGACACAGGACTATTCCAAAGATAGTACCTGAATATGGGGAAAGCAGGTGAATACAATAGACCCGAGAGGCCGCAGTGTTCTGGGCCAAACCTAACCTTTTACCTGCTTACAACCGATAAAGATAAAGACATTAGGCCCTGATGTGTTATGAGTCAACAACAAAAACCGAACGAAATTTTATTGGTTTATACAGGGTGTCCTTTAAAATGTGTCCCAAAATTCTCAGGCAGATTCCTTAACCAAAAAATGGAAAAAAAGTTCCTATAGACCTATGTCCTAAAGTGCCCCCTAAGCGAGCAACAGCCTCTCGAAATCATTTTTTTTTATTTTGATTTTTTGAATTTTCTTAAAAATGGAAACAAATAAAAGAACCAAATTTTGGCTGTTAAATATGATCAATAATAGTGACCTTTTGACACCTTCAAAAATAAATTATTTCGTCAGGGGTGTACTTGGGAATTTTTTGAAAATTTTGATTATTCATAACTTTTTTGTGTTTTTGGTAATGACTTATCCATATTTTTTTTTACATTCTACATTGAAAACTACGTCAAAAAGGAATACTTGTTTGATCTCGATTGGAGCAGCCGTTTCCGAGAAAACATCATCCAAAGATATTCGTGCAGTTTAGGTTAATTTTCAATTTTGGCTGTTGTAGCCAAAAAGTTGGAAATCGAGGAACACGGCTTACATGTCCCTATCCTTACTTTTGAAGGTCTATTCAGTGGCAAAAAATATTAGTTGATACAGGGTGATCAAAAATCGGATGTGATTTTGGATTTTTGATCACCCTGTATCAAATAATATGTATTTTATGTCACTGAATAGACCTTAAAAAGTTAGGATAGGGACTGTAAGCCGTTTTCCTCGATTTCCAACTGTTTGGCTACAACAGCCACCTGAATTTGAAAAAATGTGATTTTTGAGTAGCTGTAGATCCTTTACTATTCATATTAGATAACAAGTCTGATATATCATTGAAATCAGATTATCGAGCAGATTCTAAAAATATAAAAATATACAGGGTGTTCCATTTAAAAAACATAACTTTGATTTGGCACGGCCTTATGAAACACCCTGTCACATCGTAACTAATTTTAAAATGTGAAGCTTAAAGCTGCCTACTTTTATTATAACAGATCTACAGAGCTTCCTCACACTAATCAATCACCCTGTATACTATTTTTAGCTCTCTAAATAAAATTTAAAAATTTAGTTCCCATTTATTTATTATGAAGACCATAAGGTTTGTATTTAGCTGTTTAGAATAAAAAAGTAAAAATATGTATTTTTTTGGCGTTTTTGTGTTTCATGGATAATTTTTTTCGCTCACTGATAAAAATGTTTCTTCAGTTAAACATTATTTCTAAAAGTGTTCTGGTGCGATTCGTTGTATTGTTATTATTTTGTTTAAAATGGCTCACAATAACTACAATAATGATTACACATTCGGCGAAATGACGGACATGCACTTATGTTTTGGACTCGCTTCTGGAAATGCCAATGAAGCTCGCAGACTTTATCAGGAGCGCTTTCCAAATAGGCATCTTCCATGCGCTAAGACGTTTTCTAGAATTGACGATAGACTTCGGGAAACTGGTACATTTAAGAAAAACTCTAGTAACAGTGGAAGACAAAATTATGTGAGAACTCCTGCTTTGGAAGAAGCAATTTTGGATAGGGTAGCTGAAACCCCATCGACAAGTACCAGAAAAATAGCAAATGGTAAGTAATTACTTATTTATTATTTTAGCTACCCCGTACCTTATCGTATAAAACTAGTTTTTTTACTTGTTATTGCTTCTCTTACATTTCACGACTTTTCGTATCGAAAAGAGTTGCGTTATGCAGAAAAAATCTGATTTCCCAAATCAATGGATTCTCTTTCTTAACTATTCACTACACAGATTCTCTCATTTAATTTCAGAAGTGGGAGTCGGACGTAACACGGTATGGAAAGTTTTGCGTGAACAACAATTGTACCCTTACCACATTCAAAAAGTTCAGGCACTTAAAGCTACTGATTATGAGCCGCGAGTTATCTTTTCTGAATGGTTTCTTGGAAGATGTAATCAAGATGCAATGTTTCTTAATAAAGTGCTATTTACCGATGAAGCTGGTTTCACTAGAGATGGTATAATAAATTTTCGAAATATGCATGAATGGGCTGAAGATAACCCTCACGCGGTTGTTGAACGTCACCACCAGGATAAATTTTCAATAAACGTCTGGGCTGGAGTTATTGATAATTACCTTATTGGACCATTTGTTTTGCCGAATAGGTTAAATGGAGCAGCATACAGGCTTTTTTTGGAAAATAACTTACATGAGCTTCTTGATAATATTCCGATTCAAATCAGACATAACATGTGGTTTATGCATGATGGAGCTCCACCACATTACAGCCTTGAAGCTAGACAGCACCTTAACGAAAGATTTGAGGGTAGAGTAATTGACAGAGGTTGTCCTGTTAACTGGCCACCTCGTTCACCAGATCTAAATCCAATGGATTTTTTTGTTTGGGGTTATTTAAAATCATTGGTTTATTCCAGCCCTGTTGAAACAGTTGAAGAATTGGAAGAACGAGTTTTTCATCATTGCGAAGTTCTTAGGAATAATCCTGAAGTATTTTTTCGTGTAAGACAGTCTATGATGCGACGGTTGCGCTTGTGTGTGGAAACCAATGGTCGCCACATTGAGCATCTGCTTTAATTTTTTTTGATTTGTTTTTTTAGAATAAATATTTTTTTAAACCGTTTCTTATTATTAAATAAAAATAGTCCCACCACGACATTTGAACTACAATTATTTAGAGAGAGCTAAAAAAGTTATTTTTATTTACGAGATTCACCGAGGTAATTTAGGAAAATTGAAAATTAAGCTAAAGTGGACGAATATCTTTGGATGATGTTTTCTCGGAAACGGCTGCTCCAATCGAGATCAAACAAGTATTCCTTTTTGACGTAGTTTTCAATGTAGAATGTAAAAAAATATATGGATAAGTCATTACCAAAAACACAAAAAAGTTATGAATAATCAAAATTTTCAAAAAATTCCCAAGTACACCCCTGACGAAATAATTTCTTTTTGAAGGTGTCAAAAGGTCACTATTATTGATCATATTTAACAGCCAAAATTTGGTTCTTTTATTTGTTTCCATTTTTAAGAAAATTCAAAAAATCAAAATAAAAAAAATGATTTCGAGAGGCTGTTGCTCGCTTAGGGGGCACTTTAGGACATAGGTCTATAGGAACTTTTTTTCCATTTTTTGGTTAAGGAATCTGCCTGAGAATTTTGGGACACATTTTAAAGGACACCCTGTATAAGACCGCTTCGTACATGTTCGTATCGCAATACGCTACGTAGATATGAAAATGCGTACGGGATGCACTTCTCTTAAAAATTGAACGTATGCCTCACCATTTAATCGAGGAGGTAGAAAATGAGGCCCAATTAAATAATCACCAATAACTCCGGTCCACAATATATCCCCTATATTAATGTAACTGGGATTCAAGAAATGGCTTTGAGTTACGCTGCGGCCAGACACAGGTCCCGTGGCGCTAGTATCGTTATTGATTTTTTGACATCGGCACGTTCATTGGTTGACGACGAATTCAAAACAATCTGATCGGAGCGTTACTCACTCCCACTCCTTCTCTTTGTTTAGATACTTATAAAAGAAGGAGATACCAGTTAATAATTCCTATTTCGAATCATCTTTCATTCTTTAGCGTTGAGTTTTTATAAGTGAAGCGTGAAGTGTCAGTGATGACAAGTGATAATTTTTCGATATTTTTTGTGCTACGAAATTCTTGCGATTAATAATAATTTTGTTTCAGCGATATTTATTGTTATTGTGCTTTGTGTTATTGTATTGTTTTATTGCTGTATTAATTGCTTACATTTAATATGGAAAACAAACATACAACAAACTGTTTCAGTGTTCATTTTCTTTTAATATAGGTGCCAATTTTGACATGTTTTTAATAATTTTTCATATTCTTTAATTAATAACCTCTAATATTCTAATTTTATGAAGATCTTATTCTTTCTTATGGGCACGATTCAAGGAGGCAGTCCTATGGCTGTCATCCAAGGGTCTCCACCCTAAATAATAATTTTCCAGTGGGAACAGCCTTTTAAATTCAAGTATAATAATTTTATGTTTCAGTTTTTCTCTTTTTTTGGTGTAGATTTGTAATACTTTTTATTTTTCAGTTAATAACCTCTAATATTCTAATTTTATGAAGATCTTATGCTTTCCTATTGGCACGATTCAAGGAGGGAGTCCTACAGCTGTCATCCAAGGGTCCCCGCCCTAGATAATACTTTTCCAGTGGGAAGAGCCATTAAAATTTAAGTATAACAAACTTTCTGTTTCAGTGTTCATCTTCTTTTAATATAGGTGCCAATTTTGACATAAGTGTTTAATAATTTTTCATATTCTTAAATTAATAACCTCTAATATTCTAATTTTATGAAGATCTTATGCTTTTCTATGGGCACGATTCAAGAAGGCAGTCCTATGGCTGTCATCCAAGGGTCTCCACCCTAGATAATAATTTTCCAGTGGGAACAGCCTTTTAAATTCAAGTATAATAATTTACTGTTTCAGTTTTTCTCCTTTTTTGAAGTAGGTGTACGTTAATACACATTTTTATTTCATTTGTTGATTTTAGCATGTATATAAAGTATCGGCTATTGAACACTTTTCAATACGCTTTGCTAGCATTGAAGCGAAAACTAAAGAGTTAGCATTAGTGCGATCAGGAAACGAATAATATGAATGTTGCCTTGTGTACTGTCCCAGCTAGCACATAACGTTGCCAAGACTTTCGGCGATGTTGCATTAAGGGAACGTAATAACATTACTATACAACGTAAATGCAACGTTCATGAGAAGTTGTTGAGGGAAATCAAAACCTCGCAAAACTTCTATTTGTTATTTACCTAGTTAACCTACCTGTTATGTTAACACAACGTAATAAAGTAATTTGCTAAAAAGAACAAGAACTGTTTATGTCAATTGTCACTTGCCAATGTTTCTTGTCATATGTCATGTTTGTTTTTTTTAATTTGCAGAATTTCTTTTATAATTATTATTATTAAAAACATTTGAGTAGAAGTGGTAAGGATCCTCTATAAAATAGAAAACTATTTTCTGAACCATTTTCTTCGTTTTAGATTACAATGCCTGTTGTAAATTTTATCAAAATGTTCGGGAATATTTGGATCATATTTTTGTAGTTTTCGACAGAATGAGCTGGAGCTGGTTTATAGAATTATAAAAATGTCCGGAAATATCTGATAACTTTGTTAGAAGCTAGATAGAAGGACTTGGTTTATGAAATTATAAAATGAGGACCTCTAAATACTTGAAATACCTTATGAAAGAGATATACAAAACTAAGTTGCCACGTTACTGGCCTATTTAAGGATGTAAGTGGTGGCAGTAATTCCTTTTTCCTAGCTGGCTCTTAAAATTTAATGATTCGGAGAGTGAAGGTATTAATAAAAGTATATCTAACTGTGATTTGATATAATATCTCTTTTAGCTTATGCACAATTTACCCTGTGGTTTATAATCCCCTACAAATGGTTATTAAAGCTGTTAATGTGTTGATGGTATTAACGATACGATACAATTTATCTTAAGGTCCCCCTTTTAGTACTAGAAGGTGCACAGGTGAGTTTACATGTTTAATTTTTCAAGTTTATCTTAGGAATTATTTTAGGAATTTATCAAAACGAGCCACTACTTCTAAATTTGGAGAAATACTTGTGGCTGAGAAGTTATAAATCTTACTGCAATCAAACTGGTGATCGTTCAGGATGCGGTAATAACTGATGATGGCTTCTGGAGGTGTCAAAGCCTCAGCAAGGGGCTGCAAGTGAATCATAGCTATATAAATTGAGATTCCTATGCATGTCGCTAACATGTGTGTTTTAGGTAATATTTTAGTTCAACAAAAGACCCACTAAGTTATTAGATACATAATTATTCATAAGATAATTACAGTAAATGATAAATAAAGGCCTAAAATAAAATAACACTATTGGTATGTGATTTTAGGGGAGCATGGAGAGGTTGAACTTATCACAGATTTAGGGGCCCTTCTTTTACAAGAAACAAAATCCACAATATGTGATTCCACTTTACTAAGAATGTAACAAACTTCTGGGTAATAATATACTTAATCGAACTAAAAATACATTTTAAAAATATTGTATTTTAGATTTCCTTTGTACCTGAAAACATTCTAAGAATTTTAGAAGCAAAATAAATACTACAGACTTGTCTAAAGAAGAATAGCTATATGACATCTGAAGTTTTATAAAAAGTGAATTTACATGGTACGTCTATATTAAAAAAAACAACATCAGATTCAAGCAAGTGCCAAACTAGAAGAAAATTTGAGAAAAATCACAGAAGATGCCCTCGAGCATACATCAGAATATCTTGCTAAAAAACATGAGTTGTTTTTTTTATAAAATCTTCATACTAACTTGGAAATCCATAATTATGCATAAAATTTGTGAAATTCTAAAAAAAAAATTAGAGGTTTTATTTAAAACAACAAAGTAAGACAAAATTACCTAAAAATAAGTGCAACCATTTAAACTTGAGTATATTTTTTTACTTTCTATATAAGTTCCTTCAATAATAGTTAAACAAGTAGGTCAATCTCATTTTTATTCAATATGTAGTTAGAATAAAATAATTTTTGTTCACCTTTGTATAAATAATAAACTAACAAAATAAAAATATATAAATATCTATAAAAAAAAAAGTTAAAAGGTTTGATTTTAAAAAGATGATATATATCTGCGAGTACAGGTAAGCAATCTGGAACCTCAGCTATCTCATGATATATACCTAAGTCATTGTTGCAATCATCTATTATTCCCAACTAACAAAGTAGCTTTTTAATTTTTAGTTTACAAGACTATTATATTTTATTGATATTATATTGTTGTTTCTGGAATGCTAATTTATTGTACTACAGTTGCAGAAATCACTATTTTGTTCTCTGAAACTAAATAGTTATATAAATTAGTTTTTACAATATTCTTACAGCAAAATTATAAAATAGTTTTCACGATAACTATGAAATTGTTACATAAACATTTATACAACTGTTCTATACAATATTTCAGCTCATAAAATAAAATTTCTTTATAGTTATTCTATATTATTGTTCTGGATTACCTTTAGAACTTTTTGGTCATACAAATATAACTGTTTCTTAACCTCATAATAACGCTTTAAAAATTGTTATATAAATATTAGTGTGAGATAATTCCGCATCAATAGCAATTTGCTTCTGATGAAAACTCTAAAATAACTGTAATATATTGTCGAAATACACTATTACAAATCAGAAAACTGTATAGCAATTATTTTAGTTAAGAATAGTATTATCCCTTTAAAAATATTTATAAAAAAATAAAGCAACTACATTTGGTAGTACCTACGCCATATTATTTTTGTATTTTATGTTTGTTCGACTACTTCCCATACCAATTGTATGTAAGTGTATGGTCTGAAAATGTCAGATTTAAATAGTGAAAAAATATAAAAAATAAGTGGTACCTGCTTTTCAGAGAACAGTAAAAAATATTAGTAAAACATTTTGATGGTTTGTCTAGACACTCAAAAAAAAACTATCATTTAGCCAGATAATAATTAGGTATGTTCTGAATAATCATGCCCCAATACTAAAAGAAAGCCATATTTTTGGCGATGTCCATGTTAAATTTGCTTATTCTCGTAATATTAAAAATTATGCTTGCTCTATAAAGCTGTAGAAACAAATCTAATCATTTCAATTCCCAAATACTTAAATCGGAAACGATTTAGTAAGGTTATGTTATATTTTGTCATATAGTGCAGCAATATGAAACTATTATACAACAAACCATGATGAACTTGTTTTGTAGAAATGAGTAGTACAACTTAATTATTGTATTACAGCTGTTTTTACTACAATAATATTTTATAATTATGATTCAGTCTTAAAATAACTTTCTAATACCTCTGAATAGCTACCATATTTAACAAAAACCTAAGACAGTTTTAAAGCTAAATCTACTGTCGGTTTTACTAGTATTTAAGACAAAACCAATGTTAATTAAAGATTTTAATCATTAGTAATATTAGCATAATCTTATTACTAAAAAAAATCAAATTTCATAAATTTAATTTTTGTTTCATACTGAAAAAGTATTAGAAATATGAATCAAACTCGAGGCGCTTAAAAATTTAGTATTGTATGTGCTATATAATTAACAGTAATTCTTGCTGCGCATCCAAAAAACTTTATTGTAGGTCATACATTATGTCTAAACCGCGTTATAGATATCTCTTAAGTAGATACTGCCATTTTACCAATATCGCCTTGAATTTACTTTTATGACAAATATAGAATTAATTTGTTTTCACCAGATACATTTAAAAAACTAAAATGTTACTGATTTTGATATGCAACCTAACCTCAAAATTGAAAATTTTTAAAACCGTTACAAAAGTTTAAAAAAACATTTGTTTAAAGTCTGTGTAAATGTGTAGTAACTGTTCGGTAACTGCATTCAACAAATCTTATAGAATTTACAAAAGAACCAAATAGTTCTGTAATACTGCGCCCATTTTGTGTTTATTACTGTTGAAAGAATGTTCCGGAAATGTTCTTAGCTAATATTCTATTTTATAAATTTTGTTCTGTAAACATTTTTTCAGCTTTTATAAAATATCAAATTGTTACTTGGGAGTTTTTTTTTGCATCATACAATTGCCATCTTGAAACGTACCTTATATAAATATACTTTTGTACAATCGTTCACTGTTTAAGCTTCTAGTGAACCTTTGCAATATTGATACCTTATTATTACTATTAAGCAAATTTTGTCCAATCGTTCAGTGCTTTATAGGTGGCTTCTACTATACATGTGTAACTACATTTGTGATATACCTACCTCTACTTTTGTGATATTACTACTTGATTTCAAGAACATTTTAATAATAAATTTATATAAATATTTTGTTTTATTTGAAATTTCCATGTCTCGATTGAGTTTTTACTATACCTCAATTTCAGCCTCTCCGTATTACATTACACAAAGAACAATATAGTGTTTTCATGGATGGACTTAATTATACTTGTAAAAATATTTATTTTAAATTAAAAAAGTTATTTTTCATAATTTCTTAATGTGAATCGAATTTATTTAACAAGTAAATTATGAAGAATTACTTTTTTAATTTAAAATAAATATTTTCACAAGTATAGTTAAGTCCATCCGTGGACACACTGTATAATGCAGTAGAACTAATTCACATTATAACATCTATAGAAAGTTTCAGAGCAACTTTCAGGGTAAGTACCGTAAAAGTGCTAGTGTAATGTTTTCCGAACTTCACTTTTTAACTTCTGTGAGATGTGTTATAAAAGTCTTGCCGTTGCGGACATTCGGTGGTTGCAGGGATATTAGGGTTACATTAAAAGTACATTGCATGTGAGCTTAAAGAGCCTAAAATTGCAGCTTATTAACGTAGATGGGATGTTTTTGTGCTAGCTGGGGTGTAATATGAACAGGCACATGGCGAGATACATCCCCACGCAGCTGGCTGGCTACGTTCATAGTATTCCATTCCTGCTTGTACTAATGCTAACTCTTTGTAGTTTTTACAAAACATTCGATATCCGACACTGTATATCACAAACATCTCTTAATAACTAACGAATGATTTAATTTAATATAGTGTTTCCTCTTTTTTTCAGTAAAATGGAAATGGAAAGAGTTATCCTCGACTTTAAAATAAATTAAATAAGTTTTATAATTTTTCAAATAAAATACTTTATACCATTTTTTGTTTTTTTTTTTTACCAGAGCCAATTTTTTTTCAGATCTAACCTCTATAGGTAAAAAATAAGTGATTCAGGTAAAATTGAAAAGTATATTACATGTTCTTTTAAATGTGTTGTTAATCCAAACGCTGCTTTTATTGTAATAGCTAAAAATAAATAAAATCGTATTATTTTTAGCAATCAGAATAAAAATAGCGCTCGGATTTACAGCTCGTTTAATGGAACATGCAATATACTTCTCAATTATTATTGCCGAATGAATATATTTCAAAATTCCCGCCATTCCGCGGCTGAAAATTTACAATTTTGGCGGGAAATTTAAATTTCGCCTTAAAATTATATTTGAATTTACCGCCATATCGAGTTAGTTGAGCGGCCAGACACAGACGCATTCTTGCGCTGCAAACTTAGTGCCAACTCTTTAACAAGTGAGATGCACTACTATAGGGGATATATTGTGCTCCGGCCCACACGTTAAGAGAAAAGTGTTCTTGATGGTGAGTTTCGACAATAGCGTGAGGGTTTTCATCAGCCCATATGTGGTAATTATGAAAATTAATAATTTTGTCCCGAGAAAAACTACATTCGTCTGAGAATTCGATCGTCTTCAGAAAGTCACGATTTCTTTTAATCATTTCCAGCATCCAATTGGAAAATTCAAGACGGTTCGGAAAGTCTCGCGGTAACAGTGCCTGTACTCGTTGCAGATGGTAAGGGTATAAGAGATGCTCCTTTAAAATTCGAAATACCGTCATATGATCAACATTTAGCTGGAAAGCAATCTTTCTAGTACTGGTAGTAGGTTGTTCTTCTATAAAATTAAGTAGTGCTTCCTCAAGCTGTGGTGTTCTTACTTCTCGATGGCGACCACAATCGTGCGTTCTTTTGTTGAATGAACCATATTTCTCGTAATCGTTGATGAAGTCGGGCAAATATTCTATGTGAAGGATGCTGCCGTTGAGGATACATTTCAGCATATCTTCTAGAAGCTTCTAACCCATTCCCCTGCGACAGACCGTAAACGTAATGCATATCAGCCATTTCCTCATTTGTGTATGCCATTTTAATAACAAGTGAATTATTAAATTAACAAATTACGAACAGAACAACAATACACAATTAGTATTACTTCAATTTCAAAAATTTACAAACTGACAGCTTGATTTCAATGTAATTGTCAGTATCGCTAATAGCGGCCTACTAGATAAATTAGTTTCGTATTTTCGTTTTATGGCGATATCTATCTTGTTCGTAAAATAATTTTTTGCTGAGAACTGGTTTATTTTGGGCAAGAGACATTTTTTGTTTAGAATGAAACAGGCTATCAGAAATAAATTTTTAAATGGTAAACAAATAATAAGACAAAAAGTTACGTTGGAACGAAATTTTAGGGGTTGCGTTTTCCACCCCTTACAACCATGGGGTAAACCAAATAAATTACTGGCTAAGTGTCTTTTTGATAGTAGAAAATGTCAGGTTAACTTCAATATTGCAACTTGTTTAGTGCTTGTCAAAAAAATTGTTAAACAAATTTTATGTACCCCCTTTAAGGGGCTGTATCTTAACAAGGGATGCTCCAATGAAGTTTCTTTATATGAAAGATCCTATCTTTTTTTCGATGAGGAATCACCCCCTTAAATGTTTTACACTTATTTAGTTACACCCTGTATATAATAATACAAGGGTAACCGCGAAAGACAAACCGTCATATTTAAACATAAACAGTCAAATTTTGTAGCATAAAACAGTTAAAACAATATATTTCTACATATTTTTTAATTTTTACAGGACCAAATGTCCTAAAATGATCGTTGATTTGGATTCTAAAAATCCTTATTTATATGTCCCAAAATTTTCCAGCGCCATTCTCCAAAAATGTGTAATATCGACTTATTGCCTTTTAAGCGCCGACCACAGAATTGTAATTTAAATATCAAGTCTACGAGTTTCACAAAAAAATCCTAATTTTCAAAAAGAAAAATATCTTAATTGTTTCTTGCCTGGTGAGTCAAAACCTCCATGGAAATAATGACGCCTCCAGGACCGCACATCTTATCCACAAGAGTTTTCGTTTCCAAGTTAAAGACGTAAATGTTTCCATTGTAACAACTGGCAAACAAGCATTTTCCCACTACCTTCATGCAAGCCACGCCCTTAGCTGCAGTCGCTTTGAACGTGTGCTCCAGGTTTCCATTCTGCAATCACAATTATTAATTTATTTGTTAACGACTATATCATTTTTTTAAATTATTGGAAAAGTAAGCATAAACCAAAGCAGCAAAAAAGAGCTCAAAAGTATTTGCTTATTTTCGATAACGGAACAAACTACTGTAAAAATGTATCAATAATTTTGAAATGGTTGACATATAAACACGGTAGACATTATAATTACTGTTTAATAAACGTGTGCAAGATGGAGTCAATTAAAAATCAGTTAGATTTGTTGTTTCAGAAACCTTTATGTAACTAAACTATCGTTTAGTTGTTTCTAATAAAGCGATTATATTTCTAAATTGTTATATAATGCCTATTTTTAAGACCCTTTCGTTTTATGACTGGAAATGACGTAATTTATTTCTCCTTAGATATTTTCGCATTTGCAATGTTGCCATATTTCTAATAAATTGAAACAATTTTAAAAATGCATGAAGCTACCTACTTATTTTTTACGCAATTAGTACAGCACAAGTAAAGGTAAGTTATTTACGTATACTTTTGAATGAAACTGAAAAAAATGACACCACACTTTTTACATTGATTTTGGGTACTGAGAGAATTTGTTCAAATTTTAGTATGTTATTTTTCAGGTCATTAACGGAAACTTTCTTATGGAGCTCAAGTTTGCAGCTCTATAGGGTGAGCTGTTAGAAGCGAAGTAACCTCTACAATTTCAGACTGTTCTATTTTACATTGTATATTCATTCTTCTTTTTTAAGCTATGTTATTAGAAACAATTTTAAAAGTTTGTTAGGAATTTTTTGATAATAGGTATTTTATATTTTATAAAAACACTTTCTATGTAGAATACCTTCGTTTTTTTTGCAAACAAACTTAGTATGCTATGAAAAAATTGCATTGCATTGACAAGTATAATATTTAGCGACAGAATATTATTGTTCTTATTAAGATTAAGTTGGTTGTAATAATTAGAAAAATGGTTTGATGTTTTATTTGCAACACACCTCATTTAGTAGTCAATATACAAAAAAGAAAAAAATAGCTGTTTTGCATAGATCAAGATTTGAATTTCCTGAAATGCCATTATCACCTATTTTTTTTATCTTCATCTTTATCGGTTGTAAGCAGGTAGGGTTAGGTTTGGCCCAGAACACTGCGGCCTCTTGGGTCTATTGTATTCCCCTGCTTTCCCCGTATTCAGGTACTATCTTTGGAATAGTCCTGTGTCTTTGGTTAGTTTTAATAGGTTCCCTACCAAGTGTTCCTGGGGCGTTCTTTCCGGTTCTAGGCCGAAAAGGATGAAACATCGCCCAGTAAGAGCTTCGCATTCGAAGATCACATGGTATGAGGTTTCTTCCTCTTCCATGTAAAGTCTACACGTAGTGAGATCATTGTGTAATCCCATTACATGAAGGTGTTTCAGCAAGCCGTGCCCCGTTAGTAATCCTACAATGGTGGATATCTGAGGCCTTGCGAGTTGTAGTGCCTCAGTAGCCATGCGTGGGTTTGGTCCCCTTAGCATGAGCTTACTGATTCTGTGCCCTCTTATCTGTTGCCAGTGAATTTGGTGTTTTGTGGTTATCCACCTGTCCACTGCCTGTCGAGCAGAGGTTTTGCTTATCCCAAATACAGGTTCGGGTCCTGTGAATGGTAGATCTGATCCCTCTTTGGCGAGTTCATCAGCCTTTTCATTTCCTTGGATACCTATGTGCCCTGGTACCCACGCTAGTTTACCTTTTTGTGGGTTGCCAGATCATTTAGTATTCCAAGGCAGTTCCAGACAAGCTTTGACTTGATTCTGTTTGAATCAAGAGCCTTTAAAGCTGCTTGGATATCTGAGAGAATTAGGATGGTTTGTTTTTTGTACTTCCTTCTTAAATTGTCTCGTACACACAATTCGATTGCATGTATTTCAGCCTGAAATACAGTGGCATGTTTTCCCAGTGAGACGATGATGTCGCATTTGGGTTTAACTCCATGTACGCCAGAGCCTGTTCCTTTGTTAGTTTTAGATCCATCCGTATACCATACGAGACCGTTAAGCAAGTATTTATTTCCTTATTTACCTCGTTCCAGTTACAGTTGACCTGGAAGAGTCTGTTAAAGGTTAGGAGGGGAGTCATGTGATCTGATCCCATATTTAATATAGAATCATTTACTTCATGTGTTATTCTGGTATGTTTTATATGTCCCAGTGGGTTCCAGTTGTTGGAGATTTCCAGTCTGAATGCACTCATTCTGGCCTCCCCCTTTATGACTAAGTCAAGGGGTGGGAGGTTTAGAATGATTTCCATAGAGGCTGTCGGTGTACTTCTCAGTGCTCCTGTAATACAAAGGCATGGTCGCTTCTGTACTCCTGAGAGGGTATTGAGGGCTGTTTTCTGGTTACTTTTGGCCACCAAACAACCGCTCCATAAGTTATAATGGGTCTTGTTATTGCCAAATATAGCCAGTGGACCATTTTTGGTTTTAATCCCCATGTTTTTTCAAATGCATGTCTCCCTACAATGAGAGACATTTTACATTTGTTGGTCACTTTTTGTAAGTGTTGGTTCCAAGTAAGTTTGCTATCTAGGATTAGACCCAGATACTTTACTTGGTTCGTTTTGTTTAGCTTTCCTCCAAACAGAGTCGGAGTTTCTAAAGCCTCCAAGCTTGTTTTCCGAGTAAAGGTTATGAGTTGTGCCTTGTCAGGGTTTACCAAGAGGTTTTCTCTAACGCACTACATTTCTGTCAGCCTAAGAGCTCTTTGCATGAGTTCAAAGACGGTGGTTTGGTGTTTCTCTCGGATAAGGATGACTATGTCATCGGCATATCCTTGGGCGTACAGCCCTTGATTGTTTAGTGTTTTCAGCAGTTCATCTGCCACTAGGTTCCACAGTAGAGGAGAAAGGACTCCACCCTGTGGGCATCCCCTGTGGATATTCACCTGTATGGTTTCACTGAACATTTGTGCCTATACTTGCCGTCCGCATAACATGTCTTCTATCCACGAGCAAATGGTATCTTCTACTCCATGTTTGCGAGCGGCAGATACCATTTATTTAAAGGAGGTATTATCAAAAGCTCCTTCTATGTCTAGAAATGCTCCTAGGACTATTTCTTGGCTACTGAGTTCTTCCTCTATCTTGGTTACAAGATGATGTGCAGAGCAGACACAAGATTTTCATGATTGATAGGCATGCAAAACTTTGTTTCCCCTGAAATTCGAGAATATGTTCAGTTTGTCAATTAGAACAGGATCCAAGTGCAATTGGCCCCATTGAACTACTTGCTTATAAATCTTCGAACAAATGTTTTAGATGTAGAAGAAGAAATCGAGATAGATTAACTTTCGAGGCAAGGCTAGATTTTATATGAAAACTAAGGTATTTATACAAAGTAATACTAGGCGTTGTAATCGCCATTTAAACGATACTGCTGTAGTAGTATAACCCCGTTTTTTTGAAAATAATATTACCATTCCTTCTTTCATTATTATGGAAGGAAAGGAAATTGTCCTATGGTTTTACAAAATGAACGATTACTCGTTCAATATTTAAAGAACAAGATATAGTCATGAAGATAATTTCCAAGATACAGAATTTAAAAATCGTGTGTCTCTGTCGAAGGGACAATTTAGAGAATTATATACATATTGTGATCCCGTTGTTCTTTATGGAAAGCAAAGAAAGATAAAGAAGAGAGATTTATTTGCCTTCTCAATAAAATTACGTCAATGTTTATCGGATGCGTTCATTGCGTTCATGTTTGGTTACTCATCAAGACAAAATGTCAGTAACAAATTATTACTGTAACGATGTTAGAAATCTCGAACTTTTCATCCAAGGACATGTGAATTAACTTTCTGATATTTTATATAATGCCAATCCAGACTGTACTTATTTAAAAATATCAAAATGTTCCAATTTCAGAATATATAAGCAATCATTTTCAGCCCATAAAAAATATAACTTGGTTAAAGCTGGACTTGTAGCACCTAACGGTTTTATTGTTGATGTACTTTAGTGATTCACATAACAATGACGCATCAATTTTGATTAACGACATGCAGCAAGATATAAAGAATTTACGAGGTTGGGTCAAAGTAGAAGCATATTTGTTTTAGATCGGGGATATAGAGATGTATTGAAATTTCTGGAAAATTTAAGTCTTTTTTGCGAAATTC
The DNA here is from genome assembly GCA_927349885.1 of Psylliodes chrysocephalus. Classification (NCBI taxonomy): domain Eukaryota; kingdom Metazoa; phylum Arthropoda; class Insecta; order Coleoptera; family Chrysomelidae; genus Psylliodes; species Psylliodes chrysocephalus. The sequence continues at coordinate 17,608,838 of OV651824.1, forward strand.
TTCCTAACCTACCTCGAGCACAGCAGCAGTTCACGGTAGAAGAGGCGAATAGGGCATGAATGATTACAAAAACGAGATGGATTGTGGAATCTAGAAATGGTCATCTAAAAAATATCTTTAAATTCAATTCGTTCATTGTATGCACTTGAAAGATCTTTTAACAATTGGGTATGCACTAATTAACAGGTATCACTAAACAAACAACTAACCAGATGCTACGCCTGAGTTGTCAAGAAAACTTGTACAAATTGGCACAGAAAATTACAAGCGGGTGCAAGCACGCACAGAACGAGATAATTGGCTTCGTAGAAGAGGAGTGTGGTTATAATTTTGATTTTCCAAGACTTTCTTTGGAAAATTTAAGGATCAAAACTGTTGGTATATACCAAGTTTCATTATCCCGTCTTATATCCAGGATACATCAAGCAGAGTCGAAAACAATGAATTTGTTTTTCATTGCGAACAATTTGAACCCACATTATTGCTGTGTCAAATATATTCAAAATTTACGAATATTGTGAAGCATATGTTATTTACAGAACATCATATAATTCAAGAAGATCCCATAACTGGGTATTACTGTACATGTAAGACTGGTGCAAGAACTATATGCACGTGTGCATATTTCTGATGTTTTGTGGTACCTAGGATACGCACGATACGAAAATAATATAAAGTACCCTTTAAGTGTTTTATTAGGAACTATTTTATTTATTTAATAAAAGTTTTTTTTAAATGCAGTTTCTTTTATAATTATTTATAATTTAGTGGGAAGTCTAAATATCTATGTAAACAAAATATTAATATTTGTACTAAAAATTATTTATGTATTTCTGTCACACCCTGTATTGTTAATAAATATTATCTAGTATTTAATATAGTTAAGTTAACAAAACTTTAAGTTTCAAAAAAAAAACAAACTTTATTTATTTATTAAAAAATGTACAAAAATGGATCTTTAATAGTTTCTAATAATTATGTAAAACAACAATGTTTATGCGATTAAAATTAAAATAACATTAATTTCCACGTTGACAACGTATTTATAACCTCGGGTTCATCGTCATCAAGGTGCAAAGCGCTGACTTTGCTGATGAGGCACTCCGGGCAATGAAGGGTGGGTTTCTATCACATTTCTATATAACAAATAAGCGATCAGAAATAATGTTCTAATTATAATACATGAAACTGTACCTTATTTAAGTAACTACTATTCCCAATTTGTTGATAGCACTGTATGTTCATTTACATAGTGCCAGTAGGCATTAACAAGCTATATACAAGTCTAAGATAAGAGGTACCATAATTTCATGGAAAAAACATGAATTACTTAAGAGTATTAGATATATATAAAAATATTAATTCTGTATTTCATACTTTTGACTCCTTCTAACACTGTAGAGCTGCAAACTTAAGGTCCATAAGAAAGTTGCCGTTAATGCTCTTACAAATAACATACTAAAATTTGAACAAATCCTGTCAGTACCCAAAATCAATGCAAAAAGTGCGGGGTCCTTTTGTTAGGAAAGTGGCCATGAAAAAACGCTGGAAAATATTTTAGACTTCCTAAAATATCCGCTAGGGGTGCAAAACAGACATACTAAAGGCGTTATCCTAAAAATACAATTTTTGAAATATTGATGAGATCATGAAAAAATTATTAAGGGACTTTTGCACTTACTCTTCAAATAATAGGTGGAGGAAGGTTCAAACTTGTTATAAACAAATGCCACATACCTTTTTGTTTTTTAAATAGTAAAAACTCTTTTAAATGACGCTAAAATCATTGAAATCGGTTCAAAAACAAAAAAGATGACATTTGTCAATAACAAGTTTGAACATTCCCCACCCCTTATTTGAAGAGTAAGGACAAGAACTCTCTAAACAAATGTTTTCATCATCTCATCATGATTACTTCAGTATGTTTTTTCTGGAGATAATCACAGTATTGTTTTCGAGAGTTCAAATCCTCTTTTAAGGTATTTTAATTGTTTTAATATGTCCTCATTTACAGCAGTTATAAAACTGTTATTTAAAAGTATACATAAATGTCAAATTACCGCCTAGTACAATTTGTTATATTAGTTGAATAATTACATATAAATTGCATTACATTACATATCTGAAATTTAAATATAAAATATTTATGAAATATATTACACTTAAGTGAAAATAATTATATAAGAAGTGTCATTACATTGCTCTGTTTTTAAACAAATTTTGAGAAGTGGTCTTATAATTATTTATATAACAACATAAAATATTGTTATGCAGCACCCTGCAGTAGCCTGCAGCTGTTATAGGAAACGTGCGAATAAAAGAAGAAATATGTCACCCATCAATGCATGCTTGTATACCGATTTGTTCTAAGAAATCTCTGGGCGCCTGTGCATAGGCCAGATGCAGCAATCTTTTTATATCGGCTTCAAATTCTTGTAGGCTCTCGTTGTGTTTCTAACTACGAACTTTTAGCTGGCTTTGGAATACCTGTTTTAAATGCTGTTGACCATACCTTGTTTCCAAAGCTTGGACGAGAGATGAATAACTGGGTTCCCCTTGAGGAAGTAACTATAAAACGGTTGCTACCTGTCCGCGCAGCGACACTATCAATGAAGCCGATATCTCTTTCTCGGTCCAGCGATTGGCTCTAGCTGCAGCTTCAAATTGGAGTCGATATGTTTCCCATGTCGTCTGATCGTCAAACGTGGGTGGTTCAGGGTCTTGCTACTATGGTTTTGTGAGACTGGGATTTGAATACGGCTTGGGTCGGTTACAGATGAAGATGAGGGTGTTTTCAGCTTGAATGTTGCTTACGGAAGCTTGGCTATGAATTCTTCTCTCTAACTCGGCCATTTCAGCTCTAATTTGCCTTTCTAACTCTACTTCTAGCCTATTCTTGTTGATGTTCCAAATTTGTCTTTAAATTCTCTTGTTGATGTTCTAAATTAGTCTTTAAATTATTTTCTTGCTCTAAATTAGTTTTTAAATTCTCTCGTTGTTGTTCTAAATTAGTTTTTAGGTTCTGTAAATTGGTTTTTAGATTCTCTTGCTGCTGTTCTAAATTGGCTTTTAAATTATCTTGTTGTTGTGTTAAGAGGTCTACTCGGCTGTTTAGCTGACCTACCTCTTGCTTAAGGTTTTCTTGAATGTTCAGCAAACCATTCATAATTTCTACCTCAGCTTTCCTACGCCTTCCTTTTCCTCCTCCTCTTCCTTCCTACGCCTTTCCTTTTCCTCCTCTTCTTTCTTCCTACGCCTTTCCTTTTCCTCCTCTCACCTTTCCTTTTCCTCCTCTCCGCCTTTCCTTTTCCTCTTCCATCTTCAAGAACGATGCTAGTGGGCCTGAGTTATCCATATCTGTTTAATGGGCCGTGGATCTTGTATTTACCATGAATAGAATGCTAGAGTAACTGTTATTTTATATCCCACCGCTATCACCAATGTTACACAGGTTTTTGGTATCTCAATTTATTTCAACTCAACTTTTACAATAACTATGCAACTGATAACATTAACGTATAACCGTCTATCATAAAACTGAAAACTGACGTCAGGATCCTCGACTTATATAGCTTCTCGAAATGTCTAGGTTTCACTTGACAAGTAATGGCATTTCCAGACAATTCTGGACTATTCTATTTTCTTTTACTCGTACTTCACACGTTTCCTATAACAGCTGCAGGCTACTGCGTAACAATATATTAATCTCTGAGACATATTTATCTTTTGAGCAACAGTTATGTTATTGTAACTTTTTTACGATAAATATAAAAATGTTCTTTTATGTCTCTGTGCTGCTTGGGAAATAGAAAGTGAAATAATATAAATATATTATATCCGATTGAGAGAACAAACAAATTTAATGCCCACTAATCGGTTTTTTTAGAAATATAGAACATTGAAATGAAATAATGCACGTCAAAATAATGGTAATATCCATGGTAGTGGCTTTATTGAAACGATATTTGTATGCCATTAGTATTTAAATATAATTTCGGGCATATGGGCGTCGAGGATAACTCGAAAAAACCACAATCTAGAAGTCCAATTATTGACTAAACTTTGGATAAGTTGAGGCCGTATATCGGCAATAACGCAGCAAGTCATCCATCGTCTCTGGTTTGTCGATGTAGACTAGCGACTTCACGTATTCCCACAGAAAATAACCCAAAGATGTTAGATCACACGATTCATAGGTTCATTACGCAAAATTATGAGCTCATCGAATGTTTCGTTATATTAATTTTATTGATGGCGGTGCCTGCCGCCGTGGGACATGTTGTGCTGTCTCGTTGAAACCACAGCTCTTCCACATTAATGCCATTCAATTGGAGAAAGAAAATATTAGTAATCATGGATCTATAGCGCTCTCCATTAACTGTAACGTTCTGGCTGGCATAATTTTTGAAGAAAACATTGCATGCTACATCGCTGAACAAAATTTTGGTTTATTAAACTGAATCACGATATTAAAAATAAATTTGTCCCAATTTGCAATCGGTGTTCTGGTGTTAGTCTATTCAAACTGAACACAAATTAGCTGTTAGATGTCAAATTCGTTGTCGCTTGGAAAAATCATGTTAACACAAAAACCAAACCTCAAAAAAATAACACCCTTTGGTAGTGGAGAATTAAATTAGCAACTATTTTGGCGCCCAACGTGGGTCAAATGAATTCGTAACACTTTTGGCGCACAACGTGGAACCAATTAAATTCAGTACCTATATAACACGTATTTAACACTTACATGGAAATTGAACAGAAGTATATCGCAAGCCTTCGTTCCGCAAATGACGTAGTGATTGTGCGTTACCATCGAATACACAGTCGGATATATTATATTTAGTTTTCTTAATAGAAGACCGTTCATGGCGTCTCGTACGATGACCGGGGAATCACGGGATCCTATTAACAGTACTTTCCTTGCACCTTCGACGGTCGCTCTTAATACTAAAACGGGATTTGAACTGAATTGTTCTTGGTGTTCCAACTGTTCTTTCTAAAATAAATACATAGTTCAGTTATTGCACTGATCTAGTAAAAAATGTGAAAGACTTTTTCAGAGGTTTATATAATGATTTTGAGGGTGCTATATACGGAAAAACATTTTAAGCAAACCTTTTCATCTTTAAAAAAAAATAACCTTTGTAACTTTTTTTTTGCTTATAACTTTTCTGGGAGAAGACAAAGTTCAGAATCGTCCCCGAACAGTATACACAATAGTGATGGGACTTTTCATGAAAAGTAAGTTTTGGACCAGTCAGACGAACATGTCCGGAAAAGTCACAGAAAAGTAGTTGATCTTGGGCATAGAAGACATACACGTTTTTTCAAAAACACTTTGGGAACAATATTTGTATTTTAGTTTTTTTAGGAAAATCATTTATAAAATACTTCCAACCTTTGGATTTTTGGTAATTTTTTCAGGTGTTTATTAATAAGATATGAAACGAAAATTCAAAAACATTGTTAAAATATAAGTAATAATTTATCGTTTCTTCTTTTTAAACTATATTTTGCCTTCGTAAAATATTATTACAAATTAGATAATTTAATTTCGCGCATGCGCAATACTTTTCCATTTTTGAAAGGTGTGTTTGGACTAGTCAACTTTTCAGACTAGTCCATCGGACTTGTCCATGGACTTTTACAAGGGCCCCATCACTAATACACAAGCCAATAAAAAGTTCTTTCACATTTCCTGCAAGGTCGCTTTTTTAAAATGGGAAACATAATACCATTTAAATAGTTATATTACCTTTATCGAATACCTAATGATGGTGCCTCTCAAACAACCTAAAAACAGGTAACCCCACTTCTCGTCCATACATTGCACGCTGTCCTCTAAATAAAAACTGCGGAGTAAAAAGGTACTGTACAGGTTGTATACTTTCAACGACGACTCACAAGAACCAACAAACAGATATGGTTTGCTGTCTCTGAATTTCTTAAAAACCAGTGACGTTATGGGCAACTTAGTCACTTTAACGGTTGCTTCTCTAGTTCCGGTAGTTATGTTGTAAATGTAGATTTCCCCACTTTCAGTGGCCATCACAAGTTTATCTTTACAAACCTACAAAATGTTTATATATGATTATTGTTGGAAAACGTGAGAAAAAACGGAAATCGGAAATATTTTAATTCACAATTCAAACAAAATGGCTTCGAGAAAAATGTATATGCATCTGTCGAGTATGATTTATCCCACCCGCCATTGAATTTTAGTCTTACTTATTTAGTGTACTAAAATAAAATACGGAACAATCAATAATCAACAATCTCCCAGACTGTGAGAGTCTGACATAAATCTGAATGTCGGACTCACCTATTGATAAATTAGGTTTTGTTTAGTGTGGACTGTAGTTAAGAAAACAGGATTTTTGTATATAAGTTGTCTATTAAGGGAAAGGGGTAAAGTTTTTAATCTTTTTTGAATTTTTTTTATATTTGATTTTGTGAATGGAGAACCTTTCAAGAATATTGTGTGAAAATTTGAGATGAATCGGAGCAAAACTAACGAAGATACAGCGTATTTTCCGTATTTTTTAATATTTCTGCATGAAAATTTGACACAATAAATAATAAAAAATAAACAGATTTTAATTGTCGTCAAAAAAATTCACAAAAATGTGCCTTTTTGCACGAATTAACCTTACCCCCCCCCCTTAAAAAGTATGGTTGAAATTTAAATGAACTTGTTACCTGCACTCATTTCTTTACTGACGAATTTTCACATAAAAATAGTTTTTTACAACACATGGACACGATTACTTATTCACTATGTACAGTACATCCTTTAATTCTTGTTAGAAAAACAATCACATAGCCCTTACAACACATACAGCAAGAGCTCACCTCGGTGACAAGGCAAGTGTTTCTACCATTCGTAGGCGAAATCAAGATGGAGACGAGCGTCAGTATCCCCGATTTTCATGATTTAACCAATAATTTGTTAATCAATCACTGCGATTCGAATATCACGTACGATTTATTATTGAATTTTAAAGGTAGTTGTTCGAGAAGAGAGGGTGACGTAATCACTTTGCTAAATTTGGAATGAGAGGGCGCGAGGCGTAATAAATGGAATATTGAGGAAAATGATAAGATATCTCAACACAGACTATACCATATTTATTGAAAAATACAAAAAAAAAACGAAAACAAGCTAGCTAACTAAACAAAATACGATTTCCTTGTAATAACCTTATATTATTGTAAATTTTTTAGACGTGAACAACAGATACATGAAATATATTCATTCTTTGACTTAACTTTGTTCAATAAAGACGTATTAAAAGCACTATTAAAAAAAATATAAAGAAATAAAACCGAGTTCCAAATCCTACTAAACCAGGTCAATATGAATTTATTTATTGTTATCAGCGAATCGAGAAGTTTTTTTTTTTTTTTTTCAGTTGATTGGTTATGACTTATTTTATTTATGGTAGTTTCAATGAATATGACGGAGTAATTACTGTTGCGAAAAAAGAATGTCAGTGCTCATATATTCTGGAAAGAAGTTCATAATAAAGTTCTATTCATAAATAGTATCTATAGATCACGTCCATCAAATCCGACCACTTTCAACAACGATCTAGAATATTATTTAAAACAATGTAAATACTCAGACATCTAATAACTGGTGACATTAACATTTTGATTAATAACTTAAAGAATGCCCATGATTCCTTAAATACATTTAGCGAAGTAGGTTTTGAGAGCTTTGAGAATTTTGGAAAACAAATATTAAAACATAAAAAAATAGTCCCATTATATTACAAATCTATATAATTGATCACTATTCTGTAGTCAATCATTTTATTATGCCTGAAACAAAACAAAAAATTCAGTAGAAAAGACTAAAGTAATGTTTGATAAAATAAAAATTAAATACAAGACAAATAAAAAAAAAATGTTATATAGTCAGAAAACAATGTAGATCCTGTTATAAATTCATAAATAAAATAAAATCATACTGAACGCGCAACAATTACAAAACAAAATAATAAGAAAAACGAAATGAAACCTAGAATGTGGATTACGTCCGCTGTTATAACATCATAAAGGAAAAAATCGACTATAAATATATAATAATGAAAAATATATGGCCTTATGTTTACTTTAAGGCAACACACCATATTGTTACGCTTCGTACAAATTCATATTTTTCCTAATTTTAATTAATTTAAATAACATTCTGTACATAAAACTTTGTTTAAGTATGTCAACAATTTGTTTTATTTTTTATTTATTTATTATTATTAAACATTAGTTTGATAACAATAAACTATGAAAAAGTTATAAAGGTAATGTCGAGGGGATGCGCAGGGCTTTTTCCACAGGGAAGGATCCTCCCTATAGGAGCCCCTCCGCTTGTAGAATATTCCCATTAGCAGCTCCAGCTCAGGATCTCTATAGTTTAAATTAAAAGTCTTTTTATGTATTTTGAATAATTGTGTTTTGAATAGTTAGCTAAGGGTTGTGACCTGTACCCAAGATATTGGTTGGAGTGGTAAGTTAATTTTTTATTGTCTATTTGTTAATATATTAAGCCCTATACCGGGTGTCCGCGCGAAAACTTTAAATGGAATTATTTCTGGTTTTTTAAAATATATCGACTTGAAATTTTGGAAGGTCATTAAGGAAGTAGGGGGTAAATTAATAGTGTTCAAAAGTTTAAATGACACCCTGTATTTTTTTTTACATATTCTGAAAGAGCGTAGTTTTTTTAGTATCTCTATGTGAAAAAATTACTTAATTACATAATGAACTTTGAAAGATATTTACAGCTAAAGGTTCAGATACCAGATATTCAAATATCAAAAGCAAAAAATAATAGCAAGCCATGAAAGCTGCTTCGTTGCTTGAACTGTCAAATAATATTGTTTGTGACACTTCTGTTTACTCGTTAGTACAAAAGTTTTCGAAAAAATTTGACTTAGTTTAAATTAAATAGCTAAAAAAATAGAAAAATGGTTTACAGTTTGGAAGAAAGAACTGAAATTGTAGTTTTATATGGGATTGCAAACAGAAACTATTCGCAGACGGCCGCATTATTTAACGAAAACCATCCCAACAAAAATGTATCTGCTGTTTATGTAATTAATCTAATACAAAAATTTTTTGAAACTGGATCGGTAAATAATAAAAAACGTGATATGAATAATCGTGGGGCACGAGATGAAGCAACGCAAGTTGCAGTTCTTGATCACGTAAATTTAGACCCACAGCTTTCAGTTAGAAAATTATCAGAAGCTTCGGGAGTGGCAAAAACAACGTGCCATAAAATATTAAAATTAAATAAAATGCATCCTTATAAAATACAGCTTCATCAAGAGTTGGGCGACGATGATTTCGATAGAAGAGTCCAATTTTGTTAAACTATGACAGGCATGATTCGGCAAAATAGAAATATTTTGCGAAATATTTGTTTCAGTGACGAAAGTTGCTTTTTCTTAAATGGTTTCGTAAATAGACACAATTGTCGATATTGGAGCGACGTTAATCCCCACGTTTTCCGAGAAGGCCATACGCAACGTCCCCAAAAAATTAATGTATGGGCTGGAATTCTAAATAACCAAATAATTGGTCCAATTTTCTATCACGAGAATTTAACTGGGCCTAGATATCTCGAGTTTTTAGAAGAATTAATACATCCTCTTATCATTCAGTGCTTGGAAGAAAACTTAGATCAAATGCAGGAGGATCAGTTATACTTTCAGCAAGACGGAGCTCCCCCTCATTACTGTTTAGAAGTAAGGCAATATTTAAATACCGTTTTTCCAGGACAATGGATAGGTCGTGGGGGTCCTATTGAATGGCCAGCTCGCTCCCCAGACTTGACCCCACTGGATTTCTTTTTATGGGGACATTTGAAGTCTGTTGTTTACAGGACACCACCACAGTCCATTGATGATTTGCGTAATAGAATCATAGAGGAATGTAGAGATTTAACACCACATGTCTTTGAAAATATTCGGAACGCTTTCGAGAATAGACTGTACTATTGTTTAAATGTAAACGGTGAACATTTTGAACATTTGATTTAACTAAAAAAATAAAAAGAGTCCTTACTTTAGTTTATAAAGCGTAATTTTGTTGGTCTATAAGAATACCTATTTTTGTGATAAGTTGTATTTTTTTGTGATAAGTTGTATTTTTTTGTGATAAGTTATATTTTTTTGGATAATTAGATTTTTTTGTTTCTCTCTGCTTTAATTATTTCGAAATTTGTCTACTGTCCAAGGTTACTTGTTCTTTTTTTTAATATCCGGTATCTGAACCTTTAGCTGTAAATATCTTTCAAAGTTCATTATGTAATTAAGTAATTTTTTCACATAGAGATACTAAAAAAACTACGCTCTTTCAGAATATGTAAAAAAAAATACAGGGTGTCATTTAAACTTTTGAACCGGGGGTGGCTGGGGGCGGCAGATATCACGTTGGAGTGGTATCTTATACACTATTAATTTACCTCCTACTTCCTTAATGACCTTCCAAAATTTCAAGTCGATATATTTTAAAACACCAGAAATAATTCCATTTAAAGTTTTCGCGCGGACACCCATTTGTACAGTCTGTTCACTATACTTACGCGGGTTTCGAATTAACAAAATTATGCAAATTATTCATTGACAACCAGTTCCCAAATGTTATTTTAATTTAAATCTGAACATTAGGGCAATTTTACCTAATTTCTTGGGAAGATGCTTATTGGAACTGGTTGTCAATGACTAATTTGCATAATTTTATTAATCCGAAACCCGCGTAAGTATAACGAACAGAATGTAAATGTCGTGTTAGGACATATTTTGTATAATCGTTTTAAATTATATTATATTTGTTTTCTTTAGTCCCTTTTCAGGGACGAGTTAGGTTCTAACATCATGAGTAGAACCCTTATACAGTTATGGGCTACGAAGCCAAGTTTAAGGCAACATAGAGTTCTTACGTTATGAAGAGTGTTATATTTTGTTATTCAACCTTGGGACATAGATAGTCCCATAATTACTTAAAACACGTAAAACGTGACGTTTTTTTATTTTCGTTTTCTTCGTTTTCTTCTTCATAAGAACCCTTAAGAGCGATATCCATGCGGCACCTAACAGCAAATTCACGTTTGAGAACGCACTGACAATTTTCAGCGCATCTATTGCATCTGAACACAACTTGGCAACGTTGCTTCCAGCTCCCTTCAATGTGTTAACTCAGATGATTGAAAGATTCAATACGACGATGAATAGTAGGTCCGGTCTTACAAGGAGTAATTTTTTTGTTTTCCTTGTTAAAAATATTTTTTGAAGGTATCTAGAACCTGGTGTAACACAAATTTTCGGAACCATTTGGTTTTGTTTGTCTCGTTTTTTGATAGCAGTAGCATGGAGATTGCTTTGAAAAACATCTTATTATACCAAACTCATCAACAGAATACAATTGGCACATATTAGAAATTAAATTGAAAATAAAAGTACCTATAACATTTTATTAATAAAACTTTTTTTTCTTACTAAATATTTTATTTACGAAATATATTTTTTATTTATTTACCCATACATATATAGGGTATTTCTCTATGGGTATTTCAGAAGCAAATATTCAAAAAGTATTTATAAATTCTCTTAGCTCTATATAAAGGTTGTTTGTAAGTAAGTGGAAAAGATTTTAGGGGATTGTTGCCGAAGTTATTTTGATAAAGAAGTTAGTGGTAAAATTTAAACACTTTGTATTTCGAAAACGAAGCATATTTCAAACTACATTTAAAGGCACTTTTTTAACAAAATAACTTCTACAATCACCTCCTATAATCTTTCGCACTTATTTACACCCGTATAAAATAAAAATACATAAGTAGTATAATAATTACATACTCATGTATAAAAAAGTAAAACAATCCATTCAAATTCATTTTCTAGTACTACTCGTACATATAAAACGTTTTATAAAATAAAAAAATATAATCTAGTATATGATTCTCAATAAAAAAATAAATAAAAATAATAATTTTTTTTTGGCTAATTTCTGGTCGGATTTCTAGTATCTAAGCCTTTAGTGAAACGTGGATCTAAGATCTCGGGTAGTATACAACCTAAATAAAATTGTTTTAGTTTGCTTTCCATTTCGTTATGCCAAAATATATCATCTTTTTATTTTTTCCACTAACATACCTAAAGGTGTCCATACAGTAAAAAAACAAATATTTCTTTTAGTTACGTGAAGTTGTCCCTGAACCTGGTAATAATAATTATGAGTTCGTTTTAATTGCATTTGGCCATTGTCATGAATAATTGCAAATTTTATAATTTTTTCAACTATTGCTTTTTCCGGAGTCAGTTTTGAAGCAGTAGCTGGACATTTAATTTCAATAATACTCTCGGTTCCTATTAAACCGTCCGGACTTGTGCCTAAAAAACCATATTCAGAATCCACAAATAAACCACATTGTTTGCCCTCTACTTTAAATTCCTTTATAGCTAAAGGTTCTTTTTCAATTCCATACTTAGTATATTCATTTCCCATATAATTGGAACATAACAAGTTTTTAATAAAATTCGTACAACTTGTTTTTGGACGCATTTTGCATAGGGTTCCAAAATTTGACGCGGTTAAGCGGGTACTTCTGGCTTGTTTCCAAACTGGGTTGCCAGCTTTCCCTCTCGTTTCTTTTTCAAGTTGTATAATTTAATTCGATGATATGTGTAGTTGTTTCAGAAAGGTAATTTTTTTATCTTCGTACTCATTGTCAGGTATATCTGGAATTTTTTCCTTGTTGTCCAAAGTTTGCAAACCGTAATCTTTATCAGGAAGACAACTTTGTTTTGCCTTTTTTTTAAAGACACGTTTTCCTTTTATATTTTTTTCATGCCAAAGCCTACGTCTTGTAATTTTATTGGAATATTTTTTTGTGTTACCCGTTGGACTTTTGTTAGTAACAGCTTTAAAAACCTCTTTGTAGTAATCAGATCTGCCTACATTAAAATATCTTGAGGCTGCTTCACACCTCGAAGCGTATGATCCTCTTAGAGAAAAATTAATACGTTTTCCACCAACAAACTTATATATTATCGAATTGTAAACCACAATTTTTCATTTCTTTAATGTAGTTTTTTTCACTAGGATTGATTCGGTTTGCATTCAAAGTACCCAATTTCTTGGCATTTTGAATGTTCACCAAATACGTGTGATGGTATATTTTTTAAATCTTTACACAAAAGCTGTATTTTTTCTGTAAGTGGTTTTTCTTCGTTTGTTCGATATAAAACCGCTTTACTACATGCAGTTCTGATACGTAAAATACTTTTTAAAATGTGTTTCCTTAAAAATATTGGAACTGCACAATTTTTAGAGGTACTTCGTTTTTTACCGGATATTTCCCTTAATTTTCTGCAAAAATTTCTAAGTAAGTGATTTTTACATTCTATTTTCTGCACTAAAGTATTCGCATAGGGCCTTGTTTCTACTAATTTATTGTACATGCTACTATCGCCATCACCTACAAGTCGTAAACAAATTAGTCGATATATTTCTAAACTACACCTAAATCCTTCCACAATAATATCAGTTTCCATACTTGTAGAGGTACTATCCCAGTTCTTATAACATTTATGATAAGGTATTGGTTGTATGTTTTTGGCGATAGCCCTTTCACAAATACAACAATATTTATTTCTTACTCCTAAAAATAATATTTTACCCGTTCTTTTTCCAATAACACATGCTACTCCTGATAGTGCATTATAATTTACATTATATGAGCGCTTACTCCGTGCTCCGTCGCCAACAAGAGTTATATAAGGATGACCTTTGTCATCAACTTCGCCAAGCTCGCGTGTCAGATTAGCTTCCTCAGTAGCTGCTCTCTCCATATTTTCCCAAGCTTTATTGTGAATGTGACCTGCTAATTTTTCGTGACAACTTTGATATTTTCCAGGAGACATAAATGGTATATTCAAGGCAGCCATGAATTCTTCAATTTAAGAAAAACCTATTCCTATCGAGAGTGCTCCTAATGCTGCAGCTACATTTATATTCATCGTGTGCTCAAAGTCCTCAAAAAATTTTATGCAATGTTCAATAAGACACATTTTACACCTCACTAAAAATCTACTACATAATCCATTTCTATTTTCATGATTAATTTCCATATCTTTTAAAGTACAATTAAATAAGGCATGGTGTAAAATTTTTTGAATTTCTTTGAAGAAAAATTAAAAATCTACCCTCCTCCTACCCTCCGGTTTGATTTTTTCTTTGCTGGAGGTGTCTCACCTTCATGGGAGGAATTGGATTCTTTCCAGTAGCTACACCCAGGAACAGGGGAAGATTCTAATTTTTTACTGAAATAAAAATTTCCGAATAAATATCTGTGTAGGAACCATTTTTTTATAATATTTTTTACGTAATTTTATGATAATATAATCAGAAAAAAATTAAAAAAAAATACAATTCTTACTTGATTACATTATATTCACCGGAATTATATTGCGCCGAAATCCTGAATTCAGGTGTTTCATCTTTATGTGAGGTATCAGATTCATCCCAGTAGCCTACACTTAGGAACACGAGAAGATAATGACGTTTTCCTAAATTAAGAATTTTAGTATAAATATCTGGGTAGTTACCATTTATGTAAGATATATTTTATATACTGTTTTCGTAGAATAATTAGAAAAAAAATAAAAAAAAATTCTTACTTGATTACATTACGAGCACCGGAATTATATTCCGTCGAGGTCCTAAATTCAGAAACTGAAACTTGTGAAGATACAATTCTATAATGAAAGTGTCTTAAATTACAATCTCATGGTACTAGAGAATTGCTCGAAAACAAAAACGCACTGAAGCATTTTTGAAAAAATTTTACACCCCCGTTTTATAGTTAAATGCTTTTGTTTCAAAACGTATCCATGACAAACAGAAAAAAATTTCCGGAAATTTATTTTTCTCTTGGAGGGCGCACCTGAATGAAATTACAACTGAAATTTTTTGACGTTTAAGAAACTCTTCCATTACATTATGACATAACGTGACAGTGTGAGGGATTAAAAAATTTGCCATTTTTATTGTTAATAATTTCACACCAATTATAACTAGATAGAAATACAGTACAATTATTATAAGTAACACATTAATTAAGTTTTTCGCGTCGACTAAACGACTTCAAATATGACAAATAGGAATAACTGGCATGGCCAACTTTGCAAATTTTATTTTAGCCGTTCTAATTCATGTCTGTCAAAATTTGATATTTCGATGTAAAATTTTCTTACCGAATACCACACGTGCCTAAATTAATATCAGGAAATTTTTTAGGCACTAGTGGTATTATAAGTGAAAATTTGACACCTCTATTTTATAGTAACTCAAATGCTTTTTTGTTATAAAGTTTCCATGACAACTAGAAAAAATTCCGGAAATTTTTCTCTTGGTGTGTACCCTGAACGAAATTACAATTTATTTTTTTTTTATTTTGAGAAGCTCTTCCATGCACACGATAGAACGACGCGACGGTGCGATTAAAAAATTTGCCATTTCAATTGTTAATATTTTATTTAATCCCAATTATAACTAGATATTTATGAAACTTTGCAGGCAAATACAATGACGCATAACGCATCTGATGCCATATTTTTTGTTACTACTGTACTTCCGGTTTCACCGGAAATACCCTCAACTTTTGTAATTTAGAGGGGACACCTTGTATATTTTTGCAGATTTTAAAAGATCCTGTTATTCCGAATTCATACATACTAAGTTTAGTGGAAATTATTTATAAAAACGAGAAATAAATCACTTTACATTTAAAGAATAGGTAAATTTATTTACTTTAGTCTAATGAGAATAATACTTTAAACAAAATCACTTCAAATATTCAAAATGCTCGCCGTTCACCTTCTGACAATAACTCGCCTGCAAAGTTTCATAAATATCGTCCTTTTCGTTTTAAAGATATTTACTGTTCCAAACTTTAATCCCAACCCTATATACAAAATAAACTATACCTAATTACAGCAATTAAAAACAAAATAATAAATATATTAAATTCCAAGAAACTAAAAAGTTTTTGAATAATTTCAGCGACTTCAAGACAAAGCCATCGAATAAATACTTTCGGTTCGGGTACTGCACACACGTCCGCCGCCTTGTTGCCAAATCAATTTATATGAATATAAATCTTGATACATTTTCTCAGTTTTCGTAAATCAAGGTTTTCAAAAAATATACGCTATGGACAAAAAAATTTATAAGAAAGAATTAGTTGATTTTTATATAACAATTCCCGGTAAAGATTCCTTTTTGCAATAATTTTCCTAATTTGTAAAGAAAAATTACAAAAATATGTTTTTTTGAATTTGGGCTCTACAGCGGGATTCTCTATCATTTACAAAGCAGGTATAGAAAATTTCAAAAAAAAATATTCGAAATTGAAAGAGAAAACCTTGTAGCCGTTTCGAGCCCGTTTCTAACCATGGATATCGCTCTTAAGTACCACAATTTTTTTCTGAGCGTATTATAAAATATTCCGATGTGTTCTTGTTTTTAGCTGTGTGTTTTTCCCATTTGTATTTGTTATGTTTAATTGAAATGTATTAATACTTATTTATGTTACAAAAATATGGTATCGAATTATATAATTTTATTAAATATAAGTAGGTCATGTATAATTATTTCGCAAAGATTAAATATCGTTTTGTTGTTGAAATTAATAAGTCTAAACAAAGGAATATTTTTATTTAGGTTAATAATTTATTTAATAATACCTACAAGTAATTATTAACTATGTCATCGAAATTCGATAATATTTTTGTAATAATAGTATATTATTAAACGAGCAATTTATGGTAGCCATTATTCACGAAGGGTGACGTTTGCGTCCCGAGCCGTAGGCGAGGGGCGCAAGTCACCCGAGTGAATAATGGCCATAAATTGCGAGTCTAATACTATACTTTGTCCACGACCATTATGGTTTCTTTATTAAATAAAAGTTAAGTGTAGAATGGAAAGTTTTTATTAAACATAGGTAACTAACTGTTGTTTTTTCGACTTTTTTTTCTTCGATTTTTCGATTTTTTTCGATTTTTCGATTTTTTTCGATTTTTTTTCGATTTTTTTCGATTTTTTTCGATTTTTCGATTTTTTTTTTTCCAATTTTTTTTCGATTTTTCGATTACCTATAAAGAATATTTTCATATCAGTTTAGACATACGTGCTGTCGTGACGTCATACCGTGACTAGTGGATCATTATTCACTAGTGAATAATAGGTATTATTAATCTTAAGGAAGTACAAGTATAATGAATCTTTTATAGAACAGTCGTGACCAAAACTGTTTTTTATTTACCGTTTTTTGTTTTATTGGGTCCAATAAAAATTTTATTAAGAAAAAATTTTGATTAAAAACTTATTTTTTAAAATATTCAGTTATGAAAAAAGACCTTTGTATTACTGTAGGTAATGATTTTTCTGCAGTTAGACTGTAGGTTGTATTTATTTGTGTTATCAATTCCTTTGACGTTTCCTAATTCTAGAGGTAATCAATTTCTAAAAGGAATGTGGTTTAGTTTTTTCTGTCATAAAATGTATTAGGCAAATTGTCAGTTTTTGAGTTTTCATTTTTGTATGGTGTTAATCGCGATAAATTTTATTTTTAAACGTTTTGATTCTTTAATTTTACTTTTATGAGTTGCCTTTATTAATGTTTAATATATCTTTGGCTTTTTTATGGACTTTTTTGTTTCATTCCTCTCTCAAATTTCTGTTCGATTTTTTTTATAAAATTTGAAATTACAAGGTACCTAGTAATTTAAATCGAAAAGATATTTGCTGTTTATATATTTTATTAATTGATAAGAGATTAAATTAGATTTTTCTTCTGTATCCGAAATATGCAATTTTAAAAGAGTGAAAGTATTCTACGGGTAATTTTTTTTTTAAATAACCCGTAATGTGTTTCAGAAATTTAGGAGATTGTCGATGACAGGTCTATGTCTTGATTTGTATAGGCGATAATAATAAATATTGCTTTATTGATCGTCAGTTAGATTATATTTTGTAGAATGATTTAACTTAAATGCTGAGAGTATTTGAAAATAATTTTAGAGAGTTATACATTGACTTTTAAAATATAATGTATATGTTGTCGGATGAATAATTTTTTTTTACAAATTAACTGATTTGTTATAAAGTAATTTTTGGTAAAGTTGAGTATATTCTGGAATTTTTTTATGAATTTAGATACCTTCAAATAGGGGTATTTTTGGAATAGGACTTTCTAAAAATGTGTTGATAGGATAGGTCTAATTTTTTTTCATGGTTTTTGTGCGCTATCTACGAATTTTTTATACATCAGACACTACAGTAGAGTTTTCTTTTAAATTGATAAGTATTTTCTAGTTTTTTTATTATTTCATCTATATCATGTATGTCTACATCGACACTAAGGGTTTCGATATCTTCAACACATTATTATATATGAAAACAGAAAGGTACTTTATGAACAAAAAAATAAACTGTGCTTTTTATATAGGTTTATGAGGGTTGATTAGTTATAAAGATTTAAAAGATTGACATGTTTTTTATGCTGACAGATAAGTTATCAACTACTCAAGTGAAAATTGGCCAGAATTACTTAAAAGCTCAAAAATGTTCTGGAAAAAATAAAAACAACTAGAAAACGTTGAAGAGGCCATGTTTAAGAGTAAAACCACAAAATTTGAAGTTGGAAACCCAGCAAGAGTCGAAATTAACTGCAGGATAAATTTGAAACGCATCCTACGAGCTGTATAGATAAAAAAGCAAGTAACATGATTTTATAAAATATATGAGTAATAAAAGTCAGAATAACAGTTGAATGAATCTAGTATGTTCAAACTCATTGCCACTAAATGAAATGGAAGGTTGTAGAGCCCAATAAGGGTCACAGATAAGTATATATATTTAAAATGTGTAACAAATAGGGTCAAATTGAAAAATTGATTTGAAACAAGTTGTTAATTTTGTTGTGACCCACAGTATAGACATAGTCTCAAAAGGAGACTGAAATTGCCGAATTAAGGCAAAGATGAGGTACCATGTGTACAAAGTGGAGCACATTTATAGTGAATTTCGTGAAAAATATGAGATAATGGAGAATTAATGTGAAGCTTGAGAATAAGCTAATAAGTTGGTGAAAAAATCACCATGGTCTTGTACTTTTGTACGTACATTTATGGGACAGGAGAATTTGAAGATGACTGTAGTACAGTTGAAAATTCACCTTTCCCAAATATATTGGAAATTACACAAAGAGAGATACTCGTATAAGTGCAATGTACAATTAAAGTAATTTATTTCCAGATATCTGAAGCATTTAATCCAATGCCCGTCGTCGGCATATATACGACCACTGACCTAGATAAACAGCATTACAATAAATACAGCAAAATACCGTAGTTGTGGAGTAGTGAAACTTTTTCCTTAGTGTTGAAAAGAGAGTTACCAATTAAGTTGTTAGTTTTACAATAATAAAGTCTCTTTTAAAACATAAAGAAACATTTAGCAGGATCCAATAGCAATGAATGAGCTAAACAGATTTTGAAAAGGTTGTCAAAGTCTAATTCACTTCTCATATTTTTCAAGCCGGGCCGAGCAGTAGGAAGTTTCACTTGTTTTTAATTATTTTTATTTATCTTTATTTTAATTCATGTTTATTCGTTATTATTCCTTTTTATTCGTTTATATTCTTTTTATTAATTTTTATTAATTTTTATTAATTTTTATTAATTTTTATTAATTTTTATTAATTTTTATTAATTTTTATTAATTTTTATTAATTTTTATTAATTTTTATTAATTTTTATTAATTTTTATTAATTTTTATTAATTTTTATTAATTTTTATTAATTTTTATTAATTTTTATTAATTTTTATTAATTTTTATTAATTTTTATTAATTTTTATTAATTTTTATTAATTTTTATTAATTTAATTTTTATTAATTTTTATTAATTTTTATTAATTTTTATTAATTTTTATTAATTTTTATTAATTGTTATTAATTTTTATTAATTTTTATTAATATTAATTTTCAATAATTTTTATTAATTGTTATTAATTTTTATTAATTCTTATTAATTCTTATTAATTTTTATTAATTTTTATTAATTTTTATTAATTTTTATTAATTTTTATTAATTTTTATTAAATTTTATTAATTTTTATTAATTTTTATTAATTTTTATTAATTTTTATTAATTTTTATTAATTTTTATTAATTTTTATTAATTTTTATTAATTTTTATTAATTTTTATTAATTTTTATTAATTTTTATTAATTTTTATTAATTTTTATTAATTTTTATTAATTTTTATTAATTTTCATTAGTTTTCATTTATTTTCATTTATTTTCATTTATTTTTATTTATTTTTATTTATTTTTATTTATTTTTATTTATTTTCATTTATTTTTATTTATTTTTATATATTTTTATTTATTTTTATTTATTTTTATTTATTTTTATTTATTTTTATTTATTTTTATTTATTTTTATTTATTTTCATTTATTTTTATTTATTTTTATTTATTTTTATATATTTTTATTTATTTTTATTTATTTTTGTTTATTTTTGTTTATTTTTATTTATTTTTATTTATTTTTATTTTTATTTATTTTTATTTATTTATATTTATTTATATTTATTTTTATTTATTTTTATTTATTTTTATTTATTTTTATTGATTTTTATTGATTTTTATTTATTTTTATTGATTTTTATTGATTTTTATTGATTTTTATTGATTTTTATTGATTTTTATTGATTTTTATTGTTTTTTATTGATTTTTATTGATTTTTATTGATTTTTATTGATTTTTATTGATTTTTATTGATTTTTATTGATTTTTATTGATTTTTATTGATTTTTATTGATTTTTATTGATTTTTATTGATTTTTATTGATTTTTATTGATTTTTATTGATTTTTATTGATTTTTATTGATTTTTATTGATTTTTATTGATTTTTATTGATTTTTATTGATTTTTATTGATTTTTATTGATTTTTATTGATTTTTATTGATTTTTATTGATTTTTATTGATTTTTATTGATTTTTATTGATTTTTATTGATTTTTATTGATTTTTATTGATTTTTATTGATTTTTATTGATTTTTATTGATTTTTATTAATTTTTATGTATTTTTATTTTTCTCTTTATGTTTACGATACTCGCATACAAACTTTAACCCTACATTTCCCTCCCCTTAAAATGTAAAAATTCTAAAATACGTCATTATTTACTACATGAGTAGCTACAATTATTCAAATTTTAAAATTCCTACCTTTAAATAAAATCGATACTTAAAAGGGTTTGCAATCCTAAACCATATACGGTATCGGCCAACGAATACCTTTTTATATCCCTTGGTACAAGTGTGTGTGAAAACTACATAGAGCCAGCACTAGGGTAAGTAGGAAAGCAACAATTTCAACCCGTATGGCCCAGCCAACGTTTCAACGCGGTAGGTTCGAATAAATGGCAATGTTGATACCATTACTTTTCCGCGTGCTCCAAGGTATAATCAGTTTGGATTCATATTGGAACGGTCTATTACTAATGCGATTTTTATTTTTAAGTTAAGTTAAAAGTTGGCGAACTTTCTACGGTACGTTCAGTTCTTAAGTTACGTTACGAACATTTATAAATAAGTATACGTAAATTCAATATTTCAATTTCTTACGTTAAGTTCTTAAGTTACGTTACTGCAGTTATAAATTAAGCTTTAGACAATTTATGGAATACATATATTCCAAGGGATTTATGTATCTGTAAGGAAGGAGAGGGTGGGTTGCCTCACAATACTTAGGCCTCACTAGGCTCATTATGCAATCTCCCGAGGCAAATAGGACCTGTCTCTCCGCTCGTCAACGTCCTGCAGGCTAATAACGTCGCAGAGGCGTCACTAGATGCCCAATTTCTGAAAGTAGCCATATGGATGGAGCTATTCTATCCGCCCGCTCCAAAGGGCCATATTGCAAGGGGATATAAGGTGGCGTCGATAGATGATGATGATATACTAAGGTATAAAAATTAAAAAGTAATCAATCTGCTAGTTTTGTACTTACTTTTAATACTAATACTTTTTCTTTTAGATCATCGAACTCCAAAATGGGACCCTTGTTTGTAAGCGTTTGAGGAACAACATCGACTATATCAAAATCATCAGATTCGGGTTCTTCTTTCACGGTAACCACGTCATTATCTAATTTAATCTCATCTTTAATCATACACTCTTCATGAACGATACCAACTGTATCAATCGACCAATCAACTTCTTTTGAATTATCTTTAACGGGTACTTCTTGGATTTGTTCGGGCACAGATACTGCTTGGATTGCTAAGGTCGTCAGAAGCACATTTGTATCCGTTTTTTGCTTATTTTTCATCTTTTTGGGCTCCTCTTTTTTCACAGTTTTTGCTTGATTTGCAGCTTTTGTCGATTTCGTTCCTTTTACCGTCTTATTACTTTTCGTTGGCTTCGAATTTTTAGCTTTCTTCGTAATTTTCGTCGTCGGCCTCGGATTTTTAGCTTTTTTCTCTTTTTTTACCGGCTGTGCTTTATTTGTCGGCTGCGTAATTTTAGTTGACTTTGTAATTTGACGCGGCTGGGCAATTCCGGTCGGCTGGGCAATTGCGGTCGGCTGGGCAATTGCGGTCGGCTGGGCAATTCCGGTCGGCTGGGCAATTCTGGGCTGCTGCGGAATTCCGATCGGCTGCGCAATTTCTGCTTCTCTTAATGAAAGTAGTTTCTTTTTCTTTTTTTCTGCTTTTTTCGTCCTTATATTAGCGAAAATATCCTGTCTGTATTGCGTCAATTGAGCAATTAATTTATCAATGAAAAACATTCTCTTAATGGCAAGAGCATAAGTCGATGGTTCACTACTAAATTTATTTCGAATTGACATTAAAATTTCGTCTCCTAGATTCATTCTTTTATCCACATTTGAACCTGCTTCGTCATCTGACTCATCGGAAATAATTATTGGTGACAGATTTTCTTCGCAACGTTGTTCCAATTCAAACGAAGTTGAACATGTTCCTGTATCAATCTGGATTGAGGATGTTCCCGCGCTAATCCCGGTTGAACATGTTCCTGCCTCGGCCAGTGTTGAAGACGTTCCCGCATCAAGCTGAGATGAACATGCTCCTGTTTTAATATGAGAGGAACAGGACTCTGAATTCGAATATGGAATCGCGCCAGAATGAGAAGAACTTTCGCGTTCAATACGGAGAGAAGTTACTTCTGCTTTAGCATCTTTTGAACTTGTACCAAACTGAGTAGAACATGTCGCATCAATCCGAGTTAAACATGTTCCTGATTCAAAGTGAGAGGGACGTGACTCTAAATCCGAACAAGGAACCGCACCTAGATGAGAAGAACTTTTGTGCGAAGTTACATCTACTTCAACATCTCTTATACTTGTATCACACTGCGACGCTGCTTCGTTAAAGTTCGGGGGAGTTTGCACATTGACAGCATCGTTTATAGAAAACTCAGGATCATTCAAATCGAGGTACGATGGTGTTCTAATTAGTACGTCGCTTTGGATTATTTCTACAATATCTTGGGTGGCTGTAGGAACAACGTTATCGTCTGCGCTCTTTTCAAAAGTATCATCATCCTTAATTTCTTCAATGCGATCGGCGTTTGGTGTATTCGCCACAGTCTCGGCTATTTAGGAAAAAATTAGAATTAAAAATGTCCATAATGTCATTACGAATAAGTTTGCAAAAAAAGTTGCTTATGTTGATTTTAATTGTTCTTATAATATTCATTAGTTAGTAGTAGAGGAGCCCACTGCAAAATGTTTGATAGATCATCGCTTTCATGGTCAAAATAAATACCGTTGGAAAAGTCACGAAATTTCCAACATGAAAATACCCAGCTGCCGTGTGAAAGTTTGCAAATCCTAGGCTGTCGACTTTTTTTGCGCGCGAGAATTTCGATCAAAGTTGGTGCATAATTCTTTGAATATTTTTTCTTTTCTTTTTATAAATATATAGTTCAACTATTATGTTTTTCGTTTTTTTTTATTGTTTCTATTGTTTTTATTTTTAATTATGTTAAAAATGTCCCTGCAAATTTAAAGCAGAGGTTAAAGTAAATCATTTTTAAGAGAGGAAAATAAATAGTCAACTTTTTTTTTTGTTGTCTATTGCAATTTATATATTTATATTTCTTAATTAAAAATTGCAGTAAACAACAACAAAAATATTTCTTAATTATATAGTATTCGTTCAATTATCGGAGAGTGCAGTTGAATATTTCAAAGATTGTTTGGAACCTAGGTCAAGATCAATCGCGTGTTTACATATGTGCTAAATTGTGATCGTTCAAAAAACAAAAACAATGATTGCTAAAATTAATGTTTAAAAGCGAAAGTAAAAGTGTGCCAATAAAAATTATTTTAAAATGTGTAGAGAAAATCAACAAAACCAAATCTTCTGAAGCCCAAAAAAAAAAACAGGCCATGATACAAACTAATATGGAAACAACAGTTTGCGATGACGAGGTAACAATTGAGAAAAAAATATAGATATACTCTCAAAGAAAGAATCAGATATACAGGGGTTCACTAAGCAATTGCAGGAAATGCAATTAAGAATACAATAAATGGAAATGATGTTAGTTATGCAAAAAGAACAGCATATCGAAACAGATTCAGAAGAAGAAATAGCCAATAAAGAAACAGCTTGGATAGTACAAAGAAGCAAAAGAAATAGCAAAAAAACGAAAAATGCGAGAATCTCCTGCAGTGTCACCTCAAAACACAACCAAAGAACAATACAACGTCCAAAAAGAAGCAAAATTAAACTACTCAAATGAAAACGCTCAACTAAGTGTTGTACAAAAAGAACAACCAAAACAAACATTACCACCACCAATAATAGTAATTCAGGTCAAAAACTTTGAAGAGTTAAGACAAACACTAATAAGTAAGCAATACAATTTTATAGCTACCATATTAAAAAACGATAAAATCAAATTAAACGTAAAAGATGAACAAGAATATAGAACAATGACAACAGATCTCTCAAACCAAGGCTATCAGTGGCATTCATATGAGATAAAACAAACCAGACCAATAAAAGTGATGGCTAGAAACCTACACCCTACCTGCAAGCCAGAAGATAAAGCTGAAGAATTAAAGCACAGTGGATTTAAAATCTTGGATGTGGTTAATATTCAAAGGAGAGAAACTAAAGAACAAGAAGAAAAAGAAAATACAGTTATAAGAACCTTATATAAACAAGCCATTGCCGCTATTCATGTTAACATTTGAAAACCGGTGAAGACATTAAAAGGATTTATGAAATTAAAACATTACAAAACCTAATAATCCAAATTAAGTCAGTGAGAAGCCCCAAATTGATACCCCAATGCAAACGGTGCCAAATATATGGACATGCTATACATTTTTGTAATAGGCAACCATTGTGTGTTAAATGTGCCAAAAACCATCTTACAGGAGAGTGTGATAAAGTGGCAAAGGAGACTTATATTCTAATAATTTTACAATAATATCGTGCTAAAACATGAACCGAGATATGGCATCGTGGTACACGTAAAATTCAAATTCTAGACGCCAGTGCAAAGTAGTGCGCACGTGCGCACTTCTAGGACACCGAACTATAAAATTATCCATTTAATCTTTTCTTTTATCATCCTACTGTTTGAATTAACAGAATAGACGTTGGTTGTTTTTGCATAAATATAGATCACTAGGAAGTCAAGCGATTCTTGATGATTTTTCTGTTTTTTTCAAACTAATACAGGGAAGAACGTGTGTTATTCCTTCTAAATACTTTTTCAGTAATTCTATGTAAAAATAATATCTTTTAAAATACCGGGCGGTATTTTATGAGAAAAATAGAGCGATTCCATTGAGACGAAACATTTATTTAATCTTGTCTTTATGACCCATTATGTTTGAATTAACAGAATAGACGTTCGTTATTCTTGCGTAAATATAGATCATTTGGAAGTCGAGCGATTCTTGATAATTTTCTGTTTTTATGAACTTATACAGATAAAAATGAGTGTTATCCCTTCTAAAAACTTTTGCAGTAATTCTATGTAAAAATAATATCTTTTAAAATACCGGGCGGTATTTTATAAAAAGAAATCGAGCCATTTTATACTCATTTAACTTTGTCTTTATGCCCCTACTGTTTGAATTAACAGAATAGACGTTCGCCTTTTTTGCATAAATATAGATCATTAGGAAGTCGAGCGATTCTTGATGATTTTTCTGTTTTTCTGGATTAATACAAGAAATACTTTTTTCAGTAAATCTTTATAAAAATAATATCTTGATATTTGTTTCACTGTATTTATACAGGGAAGAACGTGTGTTATCCCTTTTAAATACTGAAAAAATCGTGCGATTTTTTCAGTAATTCTATACAAAAATAATGTCTTTTAAAATATCGGGCGGTATTTTCTAAGAGGAAATCGAGCTATTTCATTGAGACGAAATACTCATTTAACTTTGTCTTTTATGATCCTACTGTTTGAATTACGCAGAATAGACGTTTGCTATTCTTACATAAATATAGATCATTAGGAAGTCAAGCGACTTTTGATGAATGTTCTGTTTCTATGGATTTATACAAGGATGAACGTGTGTTATCCTTTCTAAATGAACATTTATTATTTTCCTTTGATTAATAAATGCTTTTAAAATAATAATAATAATAAAAAAATACATGCGAATTTTTCAGTGTTATATAAAAATTATATGCAGTGGGGTCTTTCGTCTTAAAGTTCTGAGCGGTACTTAAAAGCAATCGAGGGATTTGCGATTTTATTAAGACGAAAACATATTATCTTGTCTTTATTGATCCTACTGTTTGACGTAAGCAGAATATAGACGTAAAGAACCATATCATTAGAAAGTCGAGCGATTCTTGATGAACTTTTCAATAATTACAAAATTCCGGATAACTGTAAAACTCTAGAACAACCATACTCAACCTGCGGCCCGCGGGTCGCATGCGGCTTCCAAGTTTTTTTTTGCGGCCCGAATCACAATTATTAAAACTATAGGTTTCTGTTTTTATAATCTTGAGTGAAATGCGCGAAAACATTTATTGGTCGAAGCGCTAAAGATCACACCATTGTGGCCGGGTAACATAGCGGAAGTCTGTGGCAAATGGATTACATCAAATGCCAAACCCTCCCCCCACACACACACATACGAATGTGGCCTGAAGGAAAAAAAGGTTGAGTATGGCTGCTCTAGAACGAAATTCAAGCCTGCTTGCCAAAACCAGCGCAGGAACACGACCGGTTTATCACAAAATTTAGGCAAAGGCCTAAATCAATTATTTGACCTATTCTTAAATTGTGATTATACAATAACTGTATTATTCTCATTCAATTTTAAGCTAGTAAGTAGTTATAAAATTAGCTATAAATGTAAATATTCGTTAATTTAATTACGTTTATGTTTACATAAATAATTATTCAGAAAATCACCTTTTCTTACTTTGAACATCTACAATGTAATTATATCAAGGAAAAGCGAAGGAAAATTAAAAAAATAATCGACTTACCTTAAGGAAGATTAATTGTAATTTTTCGAGCTTATACGTAGATATAATTATTTCCCATCTTACCCTAATATACGTGGATACATATTTAGTTCCCAGATATCAAGTGATTTTCGTAACTCGCACTTTAACGGAATGATTACCGAGGTTTGATATATGATAGGAGTGAATATGGGGCATTTTGTTAACAAAAAAAATACGTGCTGTTGAGTATGTTACAAGGAAACTACAATGTAATTATATCTACGGACAAGGTCGGAAAATTACAATTATTCTTTCTTAAGGTAAGTCGATTAATTTTTTAATTTTGTTTGTTTATTTATTTATTAAAAGAAGACCCTGTGTAGTTTGTCAGTTGAGATTTTATTATTTTTTGTTATTGATAAAAAAGTTTAAGTAGGCCATTTTCGACCAATGTAGAAACACGAGTCATGCTTATGAATTATACGTTTCTAGCGCGGAATTTTTTACGTATATGTTGGGTGGCACCTAAAAAAAAGGCATCATTTATACCCAACGTGTGTTGCCTGGACAGCTAAACTACAAATTTATAAAAATAACGGAAAAAAAACACAAATATTCAACGAATAAATGAAAACTTTTACCAAAATTCGCGGGCCTATAATATCGCGGCAGACAGGTTATTTTCTTATTGAAAAATTTCGCGATATTTCCAGCGTTATATAGTTTGACTATAAAAGCGATAAGCTTATAAAAACAACATCGATATAGTTATTTTCGAGCCCATCAGCCACACTTAACGCAAGGGATGATGATCGACAGCCGAGTATTATTAAATTATTATCTATCGATCGGGTAGAGAATTTTCCAAAAAAGCGATGAATAAAGGGTGTTGTTCGTGAAACTCACATATTCAATTTAATTTCGCATAGTAAATCCACGTAATAATTTCAAGCCAACCCTGCCTTTTGCAACACCCAACGGTCATTGTATCAACTCATTTATTAAAATCCCTTCAGTTTGTTTAATGTCATTTCTTTTATCTCACTTCTTCCCATGATGCTAAGAGTAACGAGTAGACAGTGATTACTCGAATAGTTTTCTGGACCGATGAGATGGATGCTGGGGTTGAGGCGACGCTTGCGCTGAGCGGCTTCCGCCCCCAATTTTGAAAACGAAGCAAAAACAAAGAAAAAAAAACCACCTGTTGTCTTGTTGATCCCTTGTGTTTTAGTCACGCCATGTTGTAAAATTTGTTAATAGATTTAAATTAACCCAGTGTTTTTGACCTCAAGAGTTTATAACAAGAGTTAATAACATTCTTGAAAAGTGCACCCTTGTTCTCATTTTGTGAATTCCCGGTATATGAAATATTTACCGGCATCTTTGTGCACCATCCTCATCGGTTACAACCAAGCTCAATAAACAAGTGAAAGTTGAAGGGACATGACGGTTGTTGGTTTAACATTGATGAGTTAAGATAAGTACCCTTTTTATTATTTTTAAGTCGATAGCCAAAGGGCTAAAGAGAGCGAATAACCGCGAGATAAAGAGGGAGTGGAATGGTACCAGACATTTTGTGAACGTGAAGCGTGTTTGTGCTCGCTTAATTATTTTTTGTCCTAGTTTAGTGAACATTTTTGCTTAGTTTTAACCCCCTTTTTTATGTTACATTGTATGTGGTCATGTGCACATGTACTTATGGTATATTTCTGCCTATTGTAGTTGGTTGGGTATCTGTATATATTACAGTTTCGTTAGGTATTTTATGAAGTTTTTTTTGTATATAAATTAATTGAATAAAGGTTGAATTTATACTTGAGTTGACCAAATATATTTGTGTTATTTAATTATTAAACGCCACAAAATTCAAATAAAGAATCAGAAGCAGCACTACGGTAAGCAGTCCTAAATTAGTTTTTTGCATTGAAAGCAACCCTGTTTATGTGTAGGCTTTAGACAAGTTCTGCATCAGATGTCACATCTTCTAAATTTTTTAATAACGTAAATTGCAAACTTATTGGCGCGGCTGTCGACAGATTACGATTGCACTAGAGATGTATCGAATCCGACCGGAACCGGCATTCCGACCGCTAGCTGGACCGGACCCCCGGAATTCCTGGCCGAGATTGGGATCTTTACGAAGGTATTCCAACAGCTCAACGTTATTTTATAAGTTCTATCCATCTAAAATATAAAACTCCGTAATTTCCGCAAATTTTACAGTTGTAGACCAAAATATTTATAAAACTGGCAACAGTCTAAAAACAGAAAACTACAAATTATTTTACAAAATCATTAGAAACTATACTAAACAAATATTTTGCAGTTGGTTCCTATACTATAATAAAAAGAGTAATTAATTTAGTAATTAATTGGCCAACTGCCACTCGTGGTGACTAAATGATTTGCCAGCGCCAAACATACCATGAATGGCCACTACTTGAAGTAACGTATATAGGTTTAAAGGCCGTTAACTTGCCATAACAAAATGTTTGTTGCTATTGCTATTGAAGAAAAAAATCTTACCAGAATAATTCAAATCCGTGAAATCCTCGGAATTCTCGCTCAAACGGTTCTGCAACAGTAACAAAAGTTCCGGAAAATCTTCGATCTTAATACCCATATCCGGAATGATGGAATTGATCCAATCTGTTGATTCGGTAACGTCAGAAGATTTCGAGACACTCCTCAAGTCTCTGGATTTTTCCAGGCGTTTCTGCTTCAGAATAGTATTGATGGCGTCATCGTAAACAGTCGTAGTGTTACTAATCAGATTCTTTTTCCTACCTTCGTTCAAATTCGACAAATATGACATAAGCTTATCGGGTATTCCATCTATATTATACGAAGAATTTTTTTTATGTTTATTACTGTTAGAACTTTCTGCTTCATTTGTATTTTCCTTTCGTTTTCTTTTGGTCCTCGATTCAGAATTAGTTTCAGTATCACCTAATCGCGATTCTTTGGTGGTCGACTCGTTGGCATTTTTTAATGGAATAATATTCTCTTCTGGGCTCAATAACTGACGCATTATTATAGCACTGGTTTGCTGTATTTTCTTGTTCATATATTCTTCCGTGCCTTCTTCAACCGGCGAATTGGGTCTTGATGGTTGCTTTTTAGCGTGCCATTTTTCATTGGAATGCCAGTAATTTCTGTCTGACGGGCGGTGGTGGTAATTTCTATTTGACGAGTGTTGATAATTTCTGTCTGAGGAGTGGATTCTATGTCGTTCGAAACCCCGACTTAAACTAGAAAAAATCAGATCATGAAATTAAAATTATAATTTTCTCAGATGTAACGTGCCATTTCTTACGAAATGAGACTTTCTAACGTTTTGTATTTACGTCAATGAACTATAAAGATAAAGATAAACCAAATCAAAAATATATTATAATAAATACACGACATACTTGTGTCACGAGGTTTTTCGGACTGGGTTTCAAAAATTTACTTTTGGTAATAAACTTGTAAATCATTCATTTGGTAAAAAAATATTTTAGGCTGTTTTCGCGGTTCACTATTTTAGCATTATCCATGTATCTTAGTTATTTATCATCAGTATAATTTCATTTTTTGCTGAAGAATTCAAAAGAAACACTCTAATAATCACTAGTCTTTTATATTTTTTGTTAAACCCTAGTTTTTTAAACAAAAATTAAAAATGAATATTAAATTTTATCAATTTACAGATATCAATTTTTGGAAAACTGGAGTTTGTAGCTGATTTTTTTTTCTATTTACAAGTTTTTGCTGAAATCAAAAACTAATTGAGTTTTGTTTGTAAACCGTTTTCCAATAATATTTTTATTTCGAACTTGTGAAAATATTTCCTTCTTTATCATATACCTGTAACCAACGGTAGCCTGGATTAGCAAATATAAAGTGATTAAGCCAGAGTCTAACTCGCTCTTCTGATTGTAAAAATTTAGTATATTATATTTTTTATTATTTTTTACGTGTTGTGTAACTAAGTATGAAAGAAAAGTCATGCAGTTACTAGCAAAAGTTTATACTAATTTTATTATACATTTTACTAAAGAAAAATATATATAATTTGATTAATATGCGAATATGAGATTTATTAATTTCCAAATTATATCGGAATTCATGAATATTTTGAGAAATATCTCGAATCGAGAACAATAGACAATTTTCAAAATATTCCTAAGAACAGATTATATTAATTTTTAATTTATTGGAAATATTATAAAATTAACCTTATTTTGCTAATTTTAAATCCTAATGTACTAACACCCTACAATGTCTTTTCGACAATATTCAGCTCATAATGAGTTGGTAAGTAAAAGTATTTTTGAAGCAGCTTGGGATGCCATGGACCAGGCGGCACTGGAAGAATTGCAATTAGCAAAAGATATTGGAGAAGTAGATGAACAAGGAAATGGTCTAATTGCAGTGATTGTTGACGGTGCATGGTCTAAGCGGTCACATAAAGTTAATTATAACGCTTTATCTAGAGTTGTAAGTTTATATTTTAATATTATAACGTGTGATCCAACAACAATGTTTCTAAAGTAAGCCGACAGAATTGTAAAGAATCCGTCATGCGTGATTTTTCCATGGTCTACTTTGGAAACATTTTTATATTTGACATAAAGGGTTTATTTTTAAATGCACTTATTTTTTACAGGCTTGCATTATTGGGGCGAAAACTGAAAAAGTTTCTTTTAAAAGTAAGTATTGTCCTATCTGTGCTCGAGCTTTAACTAAAAACATAAAAGCTGCTATTCATAAATGTTCAAAAAATTGGGATGGTTCATCGACTTCTATGGTATCGAAACTAATTTTAGAAGGATTCCGTAATAGTATAAAAATGCACAAATTTAGAGAGACCCTACGGAAGAACGATGGTCCGCAAAGTAGAATGCATAAACCATCTTCTCAGGAATTATTTCGCAAATTTGTGTGATCTTGCGAAAAAAAATACAGTTCAAAAAACAAAATAGTAAGTCCAGGACTAAAAAAAATTGAGTGATAGGATTTTGAAGTTACGAGTGGGAATTAAATCGGCTGTAAACTTAGATAAAAGAGACCAGAGATATAACATACACCGGTGTTTAACCTGCGCAAATGTTGCCAATTTCTAAAGAAAGGTTAACGGAGTGGGGGAACTGGGCAGGCACCCGAACTCTGTGACAGGGACCGGACTTTGTTTATTAGCATCAAAATGAACTATCAGATTTATTTAAAATATACGTTCAATGGAATTTTGTATTATGAAATAAATTTAACGTGATTTTTTAATATCAAACAGATGCCACGACATTTTATGTAAAGAGAAGATCTTTTATAGAATATTTCGTTAGCTATTATTTACTACGGGCTTTTATGTAAGAGACTACAGTAAAATGTTAAAATAGAATATTGTTAATCGAGTAAAAAATGGTACTCATTGTCTAAGAGTATCATAAAAAAAGCATGTGCGCAGGCGAATACTGCAAATCAAACCTTGTGAGTTGAACATTATATTTTTTCTACGACTACCACATAATATTAAAAATTAGTCAAAATGAGAAAATGCTGATTTGTATTATAACCTCAGAAAAAGATATATTAAAGCTTGTTTCTTTAGGAATATTTATTAATATAGAGGATGAGTCACATAAAACTCTAGAAATGCATATGTCTGAAACCAGATATTTTAAAATTTAAACCTATTAAAAGTCATTTGGTCGTTAGGAGTGGTTGATTATCGAAATAAATTATTGATTATTAATAATAATCGATTATTTTCGATCAATCGATTATTTTCAAACAATCTATTTTTGTTCGTATTTCCTTCAAAATCTTTGAAAAATGAAAAATAGATTAATTAAAAAGCCAATTAACCGATAAATAAGTTCTTACAAAAAATAAACGAATTATCGTTTATTTTAAATAATCGATTATTTTTAAATAATCTATTTTTTTTTTCGTATTTCTATTGAAACCTATTATTCGATAAAATAATCGATTAATCAAAAATAATCGATTAATTAAAAAGTCGAATAATATACTCTCTTTTTGTAATCCCTTTATAATCGATTATTCCATTACCTAAAAAAAAAAAACGAAAACAATTTATTGAAAATGTTCGATTAATCAAAAATAATCGATTAATTATAACGGATAAATCGATTTTCATGAAAACGATAAATCGATTATTTTTGGAACTCCTATCGGTCGCATACTTTTATCCGAGCATTTAGCTCCAAAATTTAGAGATTCGGATTTATTGATCCTGTTATCTTTGAAACCGCATTGGATTGTATAATAAATATTGCTAAAATTTAGATTTTTTTTAGTAAACGAAGAGTTATTTAGGGGTTTATAATGTAACATTTTACTAATAATATGACTAATTTCCGTAACTTTAGTATTTTTTGCTTATACTAGATCATATTGAGCGTTTTACTTTATTTTAAGACTTAAGATTCAAATGTCACTTCCGATTTAACCGCAAATAAAATGAACCTTGAAATTTTAAGTAGGTGAACCTGTATTTCATCTAATATTCTTGTAAAAATACCTAATAAAGGGCTAAAAACCACCTTTAGTAAATATTCTTATAAAACTATTTTTAAAAAACAAAATTTCGTTAGTAACAATGCCTATTTACTTCTTATTTAGATTAAATGTTTAAATGCTACTCTTTTGTAAATTAATGCATTATGAAATCTATTTTCTGAAATATTATGTATTTGATGCTTAATATTTATTGAAACCCCTTAATGTGGATCTGAAGTATTCAGCTCAAAAAATCATGGCGACTTTATGTGAAAACGTCAACAAATATTTACCGCTGAAAAAGAAAATATATTTCTTATTTTTCATAACATTGACACTTATATTATTTGTATATACAATTTTTCACCATACATCGTGGCATTTTCAACTTGAAATTGAATAACTAAAACACTTTAAATTGCTAATAACACCAACAAATAATTCAGAAAACGGCGGTACATAATGATTTACTCACGCGGAGACAAGCATAGAATAGAAATTTCGGAGCAATTCGGGTGGCGTCGTGAACACAATGATTTTTAATTGGTTGGGTTACTTGGATTTAAAATAGACAACATGCGCAGTGTGCAATGTTACATCTCCAGTCTCTTTTATCTAAGGCAATAAATTTGGAAATAATTCAAACTGTGCACAATATTTTTGTAAAAGAGAACAAAACGACAGAGATTATGTGACAAAAATGGTAGAATACGGACTTATGGATGACATTATATCTGCTGGTAATAGGCTGGTTCAAAACAGCCACAGTTTATTATTTAAACATGACTAATAATGCTGCAGATACATATAATTAAATCGTAGCCAAACTTGTTGGAGGAAATAGAATTCATTTTGCAGTAAAAAGAGGATATGATGTTCGGTGTACAGCTGCAGCCATTTCTTTTAATAAAAAATGAGTAAACGTAGATGTAGTAGAAAAGCCAGGGGTCCTTAATTAAGAAACGCCAAATAGTCCAATCAAATAGACCTTTAAATCAAAATTTTGGTGGAAATACAGGAATTTTTGATATAAGTAACTTTAGAGTATTTGAAATCGATATGTAAAAAAATTTTGTTTTTCAGGCACCGGCAAATGTCAAAAAACAAGAAAAAGTGTTTTTTAAGGTTATTTAAAAACGGTAGGTGTTATCAAAAAAAGTTTTTAATATAAATTGTAAAGCATAAAGTTTTACATAAAAATGATATTTGACATTTTTTGATATTATTAAAACTGCACAGAGTTAGGGTGGTTAGAAATTAAGAGGAGATA
>OV651824.1:17644671-17669671 GCA_927349885.1 Psylliodes chrysocephalus
AAAATTTGCTTGGTCAAACCTTTCGCCTCTTCTTCGGTATATTCTTTCACGGCCATCAGGAGAACGTAAACAAAACCTTGACTCGTCAGAAAATAAAACCTTACTCCATTCATCGATATTCCAATGTTAATGCTCCCTGACAAATCGAAGACGTGCTGTTCTTGTGATTCCTAAGTAACTCTGGACCAGTTGCAGGTCTTCTGAAGCGTAATCCATGTTCTCGTAATCGCCTTCGAATCGTTATTTCGTTAACAGCTAGTTGACGTACTTCTTCTAAACGGTTTCGAGCCATGACAGCAGTAGTATTTCTTTCTCGCAAAACATTTATTGTCATAAAACGATCATCTCGAACATTTGTAGAAACGTTCGTCTGCCAGATTCTCTTCGTCTCGAAAAACTACCAGTTTCATTAAAACCTTGTACAACTCTCTGGACGCTACACCTTGTAACAGCCAATATTCTAGAAGTATAATACTGAGTCCTGCCGTCTTGTACCAGAGCAACTGCTCATGTTGCATCAGTCAGCGTTAAAACCATGATATTATGCTGATAATGAATAATAATTAAACTGCAATTGCCAAGTAACGAATATTTGACAGTTGTCATATTGTGAGTTGGCCACAGCACTCTACTTATTTTGTAGTTTATTCTGTACCGTCATTTTAAATTATGACCGTTTCTAAAATGTAGCATTTTCTTTTAAACCGTCACATTTCACAAAAAATTATGATATCGGGGGTAAATAAAAAAAAAGTGTTGGTACAAATCAGTCTTCTTGATAAAGTTAATTGTATGCAGATCTACTAGCAGAATTACACCTACAGGTGTGTCAAAAGTAGAGGAAAAAATTGTTTTCTTCCCCCCCCCCCCCCCCCCGTATATCCGGCGAGTACTAAATTACTTTTAGATGTCCGAATAATAATCTTAAACTACAGTTTTTTATCTAAAAGTTGCTAAAAACTTCAAATAAATAAGCCTTTGAAAGTCAGAGCATTTTTATATAAATCATTATTTTGAATGGATCAAATTTTAGGTCGGTGAATGTATTTTACTACAAACATTTTAACTTCAAATTATTACTTTCGAGTTACACAAAAAAGTACATTTCTGAATTAGTTAAGTTCGTTTCCATATTTAAAGAGACCAGAAAAAACTAAAATTAGTCATGTTATTGTACAATGATTTTACTGCTAAAATATAACGTTTAAATATTTATTTTTGAGCATTTTGGAGATAAAAAATGAAACTAAAGGGGGTTTTAAGTAACTTCAATACGTTATAATGAGGATAATTTAATTCCAACTGAATTTTTAAAAGCTATATATTATGTTGGTACTTTTATATATCTGTGCCTATCAGTACCTACCAAAAGCAATGCTTTGAATCAATTTGCCTAGAGTCTAGCGATTATGATGTTGGTACGGCATGCAGTGATTAATTAAAAAGTAATGATTATATTTGGTCATAAATATGGACTTGTAAGTACATTTTATTGTAGTGTACACGCATAACATGTAACTTTTAAAAATATGCTTAGTTTAAAAATAATATAAAAACAGTTAATTTTAGTAATAAAATCATCTAGTAAAAATTAAAAGCATATAATTATTTTTTTGAGCTTTTTCCAAATATGGATACAAATTTAACGACTTGTAGTGTGTTCTTATAAGGATAGACAAATTTTTAATTTTTTTTGAAAACATGGAACTGCATTTTGTTTCCTATTAATATGTTAATAGATTATGGTAAGTTGTAGAGAATACATGTGCCAAATTTCAATAACATGTAAGGGTGGTTAGTAAGTTATGAAACAAAAAAGAAATTGGCAAAGTTAATAAAACTACCTGTATCTCGGTTATAAATGACGAAAGAATCATTAAGTAAGGTTATTTGGAATAATATCAGTAGCATAAAAAAACTAAGTATTAAAAAAAAGAGTGAAGTAAAACTTCGTAGATTAATTCACTCTAAAATAAAAAAAGACAAATAAAATCCGCGTATATCAATATTTATCGCTACTTGAACATACTATTAAGGTTATAACTCTAAACAGCAAGGCACCGACCGTTTGCAGTCGAAATTGGAGTTCAAGTGAAGGACTAGGCTGTTAAGGTGTCAGGAAATCTAAATTTGTCGTTTTTATAAGTTAGCTCATCATATTTTTTATGTTAGGTCGAACCGTAAGAAGTGCTAATTATTTTATTTTAATCTATGTTATAATTATTTATTTAATTTTTTTTTATTAACTTTGATTTAAATTGATTTAAATTGATTTAAATTGATTTAAATTGATTTAAATTGATTTAAATTGGTTTAAATTGATTTAAATTGATTTAAATTGATTTAAATTGATTTAAATTGATTTAAATTGATTTAAATTGATTTAAATTGATTTAAAATTGATTTTAAATTGATTTAAATTGATTTAAATTGATTTAAATTGATTTAAATTGATTTAAATTGATTTAAATTGATTTAAATTGATTTAAATTGATTTAAATTGATTTAAATTGATTTAAATTGATTTAAATTGATTTAAATTGATTTAAATTGATTTTAAATTGGTTTAAATTGATTTAAATTGATTTAAATTGATTTAAATTGGTTTAAATTGATTTAAATTGATTTAAATTGATTTAAATTGATTTAAATTGATTTAAATTGATTTAAATTGATTTAAATTGATTTAAATTGATTTAAATTGATTTAAATTGATTTTAAATTGATTTAAATTGATTTAAATTGATTTAAATTGATTTAAATTGATTTAAATTGATTTAAATTGATTTAAATTGATTTAAATTGATTTAAATTGATTTAAATTGATTTAAATTGATTTAAATTGATTTAAATTGATTTAAATTGATTTAAATTGATTTAAATTGATTTAAATTGACTTAAATTAATTTAAATTGATTTAAATTGATTTAAATTGATTTAAATTGATTTAAATTGATTTAAATTGATTTTAAATTGATTTAAATTGATTTAAATTGATTTAAATTGATTTAAATTGATTTAAATTGATTTAAATTGATTTAAATTGATTTAAATTGATTTAAATTGATTTAAATTGATTTAAATTGATTTAAATTGATTTAAATTGATTTAAATTGATTTAAATTGATTTAAATTGATTTAAATTGATTTAAATTGATTTAAATTGATTTAAATTGATTTAAATTGATTTAAATTGATTTAAATTGATTTAAATTGATTTAAATTGATTTAAATTGATTTAAATTGATTTAAATTTATTTTAATTTATTTTAATTTATTTTAATTTATTTTAATTTATTTTAATTTATTTTAATTTATTTTAATTTATTTTAATTTATTTTAATTTATTTTAATTTATTTTAATTTATTTTAATTTATTTTAATTTATTTTAATTTATTTTAATTTATTTTAATTTATTTTAATTTATTTTAATTTATTTTAATTTATTTTAATTTATTTTAATTTATTTTAATTTATTTTAATTTATTTTAATTTATTTTAATTTATTTTAATTTATTTTAATTTAATTTATTTTAATTTATTTTAATTTATTTTAATTTATTTTAATTTATTTTAATTTATTTTAATTTATTTTAATTTATTTTAATTTATTTTAATTTATTTTAATTTATTTTAATTTATTTTAATTTATTTTAATTTATTTTAATTTATTTTAATTTATTTTAATTTATTTTAATTTATTTTAATTTATTTTAATTTATTTTAATTTATTTTAATTTATTTTAATTTATTTTAATTTATTTTAATATATTTTAATTTAATTTCGTGTGATTTCTTTTAATATAAATTAGTCATCGTTCACTCACCCATTGTTGATACACCTTGTATCAATATAGATGCATATAATATATATTTATTAAACAGTCACAGAGAGTGAATGCATTTAAGAAACTTGTTGGCTTCATGCGAAACCCAAGAAAAAATTTTGTCAGCTTATGTGTTAACATAAAATAGATCTTAAAATGAAAATCCAAATATATCTAAAATAAATTTTTTGGATGTCACATAACCTAGTGTGTAAAGTTCTAATATACTCTATGGTGGATGTCAGATAGTCGGGTGAGTAAGTTTTAATATACTGAATGTTGGATGTCAGACAGTCGAGTGAGTAAATTCTAATATACTTAATGGTGGATGTTATACAGTCGAGGGACTGAAATATTTTATATACAAAATATACAAAACCAACTGACGCGAGCGCCACCTTCGCATCTATACACTGGAACTAAATATATACATAAAATTGAAAATTAAGCATTATGACATCCAGCTGAAATTTTTTTGGCGCCCTTTTAAACTTACTTTATGATGTTTGAACCCCAAAAACGTTGTGACATCCGAATTTGGATGTCACATCGCAGACGGATGTTATAAAGATAGCAACATTTTTGCGACATGATGTCACAACGTCGGCAGGACGAATCTATATATATATATATTATATATATATATATATATATATATATATATATATGAACTTGAGTTATTGGGTTTGCAGCAAAACGAAATGTGTACTCTTATAAGTTTATTCCAAGCTTTCGAATGTGAATACATTCATCTTCAGGGATCTAGAATATTTATTACAGGAAAATTAAAATTGAATAATGAACAATTAATGTTTACTTACTACTTAGTGAGATTGGTTCGTGAAAGAAATGTTGTTGATAAAATTAATGATGTGATTGAAACTGTACTAGATAAACATTGACATGAACATTTTAGACGATGCATTGAAAATTTTAAAACATTTTAAAATTTTCAATGCATCGTCTAAAATGTTCATGTCAATGTTTATCTAGTACAGTTTTCAATCACATCATTAATTTTATCAACAACATTTTTTTCACGAACCAATCTCACTAAGTAGTAAGTAAACATTAATTGTTCATTATTCAATTTTAATTTTCCTGTAATAAATATTCTAGATCCCTGAAGATGAATGTATTCACATTCGAAAGCTTGGAATAAACTTATAAGAGTACACATTTCGTTTTGCTGCAAACCCAATAACTCAAGTTCAATTCCTAACGAGTCAGCAAAGACTTCTTTCTTGCGTTTATATATATATATATATATACTACTCGACCAGCGTATCATGTGACATCCAGCAAAAATTTTGACTTTGTGACATCCACCCTTTGCAAAGACTTTAGGAAAAAAATAAAAATATGACTTCTTTTAATTAAAAAAATATTATGGCTGAGCGAAAAATATCACAACCATACACATTTAAAAAAAATAAAACGTCCTATCGTTGTGAGATCCAAAGTATACACGGTATATATTTTTATTAACAACACTTTGTGACATCCAGAAAAACCTTGCATCTTGTGACATCCAGTTGTTACGTCACAGTATACCATTTTTACAGAAAAACTGCCATTCTTATAACATCCAGCAAGTATATAGATACATTTTTAAATTAAGTATCTTATTACATCCTAAACATTTAACACGTTCAGCGCCAAAGCCGACCCTCAAATTCTACGATTTCTTATTGTTTTTATTCCAATGTGATTTCTATTGTTGTTTTGTATGTGATAAAATAATTCATTCCATTTTCAAATTATTTTCTTTTTAGTTTTCGATTGTGTATATTTTTAGATACACTGGCCCAAAAAATAGTTTTCGATGAAGTAACTTCTTGATATTTTTTTGATATGTGGAAATCCCTTATAGAGATTCGGTACAGGTTCTCCCTTTCCCAATAGTTTTAC
The DNA here is from genome assembly GCA_927349885.1 of Psylliodes chrysocephalus. Classification (NCBI taxonomy): domain Eukaryota; kingdom Metazoa; phylum Arthropoda; class Insecta; order Coleoptera; family Chrysomelidae; genus Psylliodes; species Psylliodes chrysocephalus. The sequence continues at coordinate 17,650,411 of OV651824.1, forward strand.
CCTTTACCCACTAAAATCACCACCTGAGCAAGTTATCGCCGGCCTCCTGCTAATATCTTTTACATGTTCGTTGGAACTACTTTAAGTATCTATCGACCTTATATGGTTGATTCTCCAGTTTCAAGTGCATTAACACGACCAGTTTGCAAACCTAACCTAACATTACCTGAGAAGTACCCAAAACATAAATCCAGCGGTCTTTATTATTTTTGCGCATAGACTACACTCACCGATTTAAAATTCGATCCATTCAAAATAATGATTTATTTAAAAATGCTCTAACTTTCAAATGCGGAGGCTGATTTATTTGAAGTTTTCAGCAAATTTTAGATAAAATACTGTAGTTTTAACATTATTATTCGGACATGTAAAAGTAATTTAGTACTCGCCGGATATACAGGGGGGAAAAGAAAACAATTTTTTCCTCTACTTTTGACACACCGTGTAGGTTAATTCTGCTAGCAGATCTGCACACAATTAACTTTATCAAGAAGACTGATTTGTTTACAACATTTTGTTTTTTTATTTACCCCGATATCTTAATTTGTTTGTGAAATGTGACGGTTTAAAGAAAATGCAACAATCTTAATTTTTTTATTCAGTTTTAGCAGAGTAATACATAATTTTATAAATAACTCAAACAACAAATACACTAATAATTATTACAAATTAATAACGAGTATTTTCCCCACAAACGCGAATAACTGCCTCAATGCGTCATGGCATACCCTCTATTAGATATCGAATCTTCATCTGGTCAATCTGATCCCATTCTTGGACCAAAGCATCTTTTAAAAAATTTAAAATACTTGGAGAAGGAACTCGGTTATGAACTCGTCTGTCCATCATGTCCCAGACGTGCTCAATTGGATTGAGGTCTGGGCTACGTGATGGCCAGTTCATCCTCTGAATTTCTGTTTCGTCTAAATATTGAGATACAATCCTCGCAATATGTGGTCGAGCGTTGTGATGCATAAACATGAATTCGTTTCCTATAAATGGTGCAAATGGAATTACATATGGATCTAGCACATCACGAATATATTGGAAAGCTGTCATTGTTCCGCCGCCAACAATGACTAAATCAGTACGAGCTTCCATGCTTATGCCGCCCCACAAACCATTACCGATCCTCCTTCATAACTGAGTCTTGTGGAAAAATTTGCTTGGTCAAACATTTGGCCTCTTCTTCGGTATATTCTTTCACGGCCATCAGGAGAACGTAAACAAAACCTTGACTCGTCAGAAAATTAAATCTTACTCCATTCATCGATATGCCAATGTTGATGCTCCCTGGCAAATCGAAGACGTGTTGTTCTGTGATTCCTAAGTAACTCCGGACCAGTTGCAGGTCTTCTGGAGCTACTTGACGTACTTCTTCTAAACGATTTCGAACCATGACAGCAGTAGTATTTATTTTTCGCAAAACATTTAATGTTACAAAACGATCATCTCGAACATTTGTAGAACGTCGTCTGCCAGATCCTCTTCGTCTCGAAAAACTACCAGTTTCATTAAAACCTTGTACAGCTCTCTGGACGCTACACCTTGTAACACCCAATATTCTAGAAGTATAATACTGAGTCCTACCGTCTTGTACCAGAGCAACTGCTCATGTTGCATCAGTAAGCGTTAAAACCATGATATTATGCTGATAATGAATAATAATGAAACTGCAATTAACAAGTAACGAATATTTGACAGTTGTCATATTGTGAGTTGGCCACAGCACTCTACTTATTTTGTAGTTTATTCTCCACCGTCATTTAAATTATGATCGTTTCTAAAATGTAGCATTTTCTTTAAACCGTCACATTTCACAAAAAATTAAGATATCGGGGTAAATAAAAAAACAAAGTGTTGGTAACAAATCAGTCTTCTTCATAAAGTTAATTGTATGCAGATCTACTAGCAGAAATAACCTACAGGGTTTGTCAAAAGTAGAGGAAAAAATTGTTCTCTTCCCCCCGTATATCCGGCGAGTACTAAATTACTTTTAGATGTCCGAATAATAATCTAAAAACTAAGTATTTTATCTAAAAGTTGCTAAAAACTTCAAATAAATAAGCCTCCGCATTTGAAAGTTAGATCATTTTTATATAAATCATTATTTTGAATGGATCAAATTTTAGGTCTGTGAATGTATTTTACTACAAACATTTTTAACTTCAAATTGTTACTTTTGAGTTAAACAAAAAATTACATTTCTAAATTAGTTAAGTTCGTTTCCATATTTAAAGAGACCAGAAAAAACTAAAATTAGTCATGTTTTTGTACAATGATTTTACAGCTAAAATATAACGTTTAAATTGTTATTTTTGAGCAATTTGGAGATAAAAAATGAAACTAAAGGGGTTTTTTAAGTAACTTCAATACGTTATAATGAGGATAATTTAATTCCATCTGAATTTTTAAAAGTCATATATTATGTTGGTACTTTTATATATCTGCGCCTATCAGTACCTACCAAAAGTAATGCTTTAAATCAATTTTGCCTAGATTAATTAAAAAGTAATGATTATATTTGGTCATAAATATGGACTTGTAAGTACATTTTATTGTAGTGTACACGCATAACATGTAACTTTTAAAAATGTGCTTAGTTTTAAAAATAATATAAAAATAGTTAATTTTAGTAATAAAATCATCTAGTAAAAATTAATAGCATATAATTATTTTTTGTGTGCTTTTTCCAAATATGGATACAAATTTAACGACTTGTAGTGCATTCTTATAAGGATAGACAAATTTTTAAATTTTTTGAAAAGATGGAACTGCATTTTGTTTCTTATTAATACCTTAATAGATTATGGTAAGTTGTAGAGAATACATGTGCCAAATTTTAATAACATGTAAGGGTGGTTGGTAAGTTATGAAACAAAAAATAAATTGGCAAAGTTAATAAAACTACCTGTATCTCGGTTATAAATGACGAAAGAACCATTAAGTAAAGTTATTTTGAATAATATCAGTAGCATAAAAAAACTAAGTATTAAAAAAAGAGTGAAGTAAAACTTCTTATATTAATTCACTCTAAAATAAAAAAAGACAAATAAAATCCGCGTACATCAATATTTATCGCTACTCGAACATACTATTAACGTTATAACTCTAAACAGCAAGGCACCGACGATGCACGAACGACGATCGTTTGCAGTCGAAATTGGAGTTCAAGTGGAGGACTAGGCTGTTAAGGTGTTAGGAAATCGAAATTTGTCGTTTTTATGAATTAGCTCATCATATTTTTTATGTTAGGACGAATCGTAAGAAGTGTTAATTATTTATTTTAATCTGTTATTAATTTACTTAAACTTATTCAAATTTATTTAAATTTATTTAAATTTATTTAAATTTATTTAAATTTATTCAAATTTATTTAAATTTATTTAAATTTATTTAAATTTATTTAAATTTATTCAAATTTATTTAAATTTATTTAAATTTATTTAAATTTATTTAAATTTATTTAAATTTATTTAAATTTATTTAAATTTATTTAAATTTATTTAAATTTATTTAAATTTATTTAAATTTATTTAAATTTATTTAAATTTATTTAAATTTATTTAAATTTATTTAAATTTATTTAAATTTATTTAAATTTATTTAAATTTATTTAAATTTATTTAAATTTATTTAAATTTATTTAAATTTATTTAAATTTATTTAAACTTATTTAAATTTATTTAAATTTATTTAAATTTATTTAAATTTATTTAAATTTATTTAAATTTATTTAAATTTATTTAAATTTATTTGAATTTATTTAAATTTATTTAAATTTATTTAAATTTATTTAAATTTATTTAAATTTATTTAAATTTATTTAAATTTATTTAAATTTATTTAAATTTATTTAAATTTATTTAAATTTATTTAAATTTATTTAAATTTATTTAAATTTATTTAAATTTATTTAAATTTATTTAAATTTATTTAAATTTATTTAAATTTATTTAAATTTATTTAAATTTATTTAAATTTATTTAAATTTATTTAAATTTATTTAAATTTATTTAAATTTATTTAAATTTATTTAAATTTATTTAAATTTATTTAAATTTATTTAAATTTATTTAAATTTATTTAAATTTATTTAAATTTATTTAAATTTATTTAAATTTATTTAAATTTATTTAAATTTATTTAAATTTATTTAAATTTATTTAAATTTATTTAAATTTATTTAAATTTATTTAAATTTATTTAAATTTATTTAAATTTATTTAAATTTATTTAAATTTATTTAAATTTATTTAAATTTATTTAAATTTATTTAAATTTATTTAAATTTATTTAAATTTATTTAAATTTATTTAAATTTATTTAAATTTATTTAAATTTATTTAAATTTATTTAAATTTATTTAAATTTATTTAAATTTATTTAAATTTATTTAAATTTATTTAAATTTATTTAAATTTATTTAATTTTATTTAAATTTATTTAAATTTATTTAAATTTATTTAAATTTATTTAAATTTATTTAAATTTATTTAAATTTATTTAAATTTATTTAAATTTATTTAAATTTATTTAAATTTATTTAAATTTATTTAAATTTATTTAAATTTATTTAAATTTATTTAAATTTATTTAAATAAATTTAAATAAATTTATTTAAATTTATTTAAATTTATTTAAATTTATTTAAATTTATTTAAATTTATTTAAATTTATTTAAATTTATTTAAATTTATTTAAATTTATTTAAATTTATTTAAATTTATTTAAATTTATTTAAATTTATTTAAATTTATTTAAATTTATTTAAATTTATTTAAATTTATTTAAATTTATTTAAATTTATTTAAATTTATTTAAATTTATTTAAATTTATTTAAATTTATTTAAATTTATTTAAATTTATTTAAATTTATTTAAATTTATTTAAATTTATTTAAATTTATTTAAATTTATTTAAATTTATTTAAATTTATTTAAATTTATTTAAATTTATTTAAATTTATTTAAATTTATTTAAATTTATTTAAATTTATTTAAATTTATTTAAATTTATTTAAATTTATTTAAATTTATTTAAGTTTATTTAAATTTTTAAATTTATTTAAATTTATTTAAATTTATTTAAATTTATTTAAATTTATTTTAATTTATTTTAATTTATTTTAATTTATTTTAATTTATTTTAATTTATTTTAATTTATTTTAATTTATTTTAATTTATTTTAATTTATTTTAATTTATTTTAATTTATTTTAATTTATTTTAATTTATTTTAATTTATTTTAATTTATTTTAATTTATTTTAATTTATTTTAATTTATTTTAATTTATTTTAATTTATTTTAATTTATTTTAATTTATTTTAATTTATTTTAATTTATTTTAATTTATTTTAATTTATTTTAATTTATTTTAATTTATTTTAATTTATTTTAATTTATTTTAATTTATTTTAATTTATTTTAATTTATTTTAATTTATTTTAATTTATTTTAATTTATTTTAATTTATTTTAATTTATTTTAATTTATTTTAATTTATTTTAATTTATTTTAATTTATTTTAATTTATTTTAATTTATTTTAATTTATTTTAATTTATTTTAATTTATTTTAATTTATTTTAATTTATTTTAATTTATTTTAATTTATTTATTTTAATTTATTTTAATTTATTTTAATTTATTTTAATTTATTTTAATTTATTTTAATTTATTTTAATTTATTTTAATTTATTTTAATTTATTTTAATTTATTTTAATTTATTTTAATTTATTTTTAATTTATTTTAATTTATTTTAATTTATTTTAATTTATTTTAATTTATTTTAATTTATTTTAATTTATTTTAATTTATTTTAATTTATTTTAATTTATTTTAATTTATTTTAATTTATTTTAATTTATTTTAATTTATTTTAATTTATTTTAATTTATTTTAATTTATTTTAATTTATTTTAATTTATTTTAATTTATTTTAATTTATTTTAATTTATTTTAATTTATTTTAGTTTATTTCATTTTAATTTACTTTAATTTTAAATTATTTTAATTTATTATAATTTATTTTAATTTATTATAATTTATTTTATTTTATTTAAATTTTTTTAATTAATTTATTTTAATTTATTATAATTTATTTTATTTTTTTTAATTATTTTATTTTAATTTAATTTATTTTAATATAAATTACAGTCATCGTCCACTCACCCATTGTTGATACACCTTGTAATAATATAGCTGCATATATATTTATTAGTCACAGAGAGTAAATGCATTTAAAAAACTTATTGGCTCTATGCGAAACCCAACAAAAATTTTTGGCAGTTAATGTGTTAACATAAAATAGATCTTAAAATGAGAATCCAAATATATCTAAAATAAATTTTTTGGATGTCACATAACCTAGTGTGTAAAGTTCTAATATACTCTACGGTGGATGGCATATGGTCGGGTGAGTAAGTTTTAATATACTGAATGTTGGATGTCAGAGAGTCGAGTGAGTAAATTCTAATATACTTAATGGTGGATGCCAGACAGTCGAGGGACTGAAATATTTAATATACAAAATATACAAAACCAACTGACGCGAGCGCCACCTTCGCATCTATACACTGGAACTAAATATATACATAAAATTGAAAATTAAGCATTATGACATCCAGCTGAAATTTTTTTGGCTCCCTTTTAAACCTCCTTTATGATGTTTGAACCCCAAAAACGTTGTGACATCCGAATTTGGATGTCACATCGCAGACGGATGTTAGAAAGATAGCAACATTTTTGCGACATGATGTCACAAAGTCGGCAGGACGAATCTATATATATATATATATATATATATATATATATATATACTCGACCAGCGTATCATGTGACATCCAGCAAAAATTTTGACTTTGTGACATCCACCCTTTGCAAAGACTTTAGGAAAAAAATAAAAATATGACTTCTTTTAATTAAAAAAATATTATGGCTGAGCGAAAAATATCACAACCATACACATTTTAAAAAAATAAAACGTCCTATCGTTGTGAGATCCAAAGTATACACGGTATATATTTTTATTAACAACACTTTGTGACATCCAGAAAAACCTTGCATCTTGTGACATCCAGTTGTTACGTCACAGTATACCATTTCTACAGAAAAACTGCCATTCTTATAACATCCAGCAAGTATATAGATACATTTTTAAATTAAGTATCTTATTACATCCTAAACATTTAACACGTTCAGCGCCAAAGCCGACCCTCAAAATTATACGATTTCTTATTGTTTTTTATTCCAATGTGATTTCTTTTTTTGTTTTGTATTTGATAAAATAATTCATTCCATTTTCAAATTATTTTCTTTTTAGTTTTTGATTGTGTATATTTTTAGATACACTGGCCCAAAAAATAGTTTTCGATGAAGTAACTTCTTGATATTTTTTTGATATGTGGAAATCCCTTATGGAGATTCGGTACAGGTTCTCCCTTTCCCAATAGTTTTACCCTTTACCCACTAAAATCACCACCTGAGCAAGTTATCGCCGGCCTCCTGCTAATATCTTTTACATGTTCGTTGGAACTACTTTAAGTATCTATCGACCTTATATGGTTGATTCTCCAGTTTCAAGTGCATTAACACGACCAGTTTGCAAACGCAACCTAACATTACCTGAGAAGTACCCAAAACATAAATCCAGCGGTCTTTATTATTTTTGCGCATAGACTACACTCACCGATTTAAAATTCGATCCATTCAAAATAATGATTTATTTAAAAATGCTCTAACTTTCAAATGCGGAGGCTGATTTATTTGAAGTTTTTAGCAAATTTTAGATAAAATACTGTAGTTTTAACATTATTATTCGGACATGTAAAAGTAATTTAGTACTCGCCGGATATACAGGGGGAAAAAGAAAACAATTTTTTCCTCTACTTTTGACACACCATGTAGGTTAATTCTGCTAGCAGATCTGCACACAATTAACTTTATCAAGAAGACTGATTTGTTTACAACATTTTGTTTTTTTATTTACCCCGATATCTTAATTTGTTTGTGAAATGTGACGGTTTAAAGAAAATACAACAATCTTAATTTTTTTATTCAGTTTTAGCAGAGTAATACATAATTTTATAAATAACTCAAACAACAAATACACTAATAATTATTACAAATTAATAACGAGTATTTTCCCCACAAACGCGAATAACTGCCTCAATGCGTCATGGCATACCCTCTATTAGATATCGAATCTTCATCTGGTCAATCTGATCCCATTCTTGGACCAAAGCATCTTTTAAAAAATTTAAACTACTTGGAGAAGGAACTCGGTTATGAACTCGTCTGTCCATCATGTCCCAGACGTGCTCAATTGGATTGAGGTCTGGGCTACGTGATGGCCAGTTCATCCTCTGAATTTCTGTTTCGTCTAAATATTGAGATACAATCCTCGCAATATCTGGTCGAGCGTTGTGATGCATAAACATGAATTCGTTTCCTATAAATGCTGCAAATGGAATTACATATGGATCTAGCACATCACGAATATATCGGAAAGCTGTCATTGTTCCGCCGCCAACAATGACTAAATCAGTACGAGCTTCCATGCTTATGCCGCCCCAAACCATTACCGATCCTCCTTCATAACTGAGTCTTGTGGAAAAATTTGCTTGGTCAAACCTTTGGCCTCTTCTTCGGTATATTCTTTCACGGCCATCAGGAGAACGAAAACAAAACGTTGACTCGTCAGAAAATTAAATCTTACTCCATTCATCGATATTATAATGTTGATGCTCCCTGGAAAATCGAAGACGTGCTGTTCTGTGATTCCTAAGTAACTCCGGACCAGTTGCAGGTCTTCTGGAGAGGGAATCCATGATCTCGTAATCGCCTTCGAATCGTTATTTCGTTAACAGCTACTTGACGTACTTCTTCTAAACGATTTCGAACCATGACAGCAGTAGTATTTATTTTTCGCAAAACATTTAATGTTACAAAACGATCATCTCGAACATTTGTAGAACGTCGTCTGCCAGATCCTCTTCGTCTCAAAAAACTACCAGTTTCATTAAAACCTTGTACAGCTCTCTGGACGCTACACCTTGTAACACCCAATATTCTAGAAGTATAATACTGAGTCCTACCGTCTTGTACCAGAGCAACTGCTCATGTTGCATCAGTAAGCGTTAAAACCATGATATTATGCTGATAATGAATAATAATGAAACTGCAATTACCAAGTAACGAATATTTGACAGTTGTCATATTGTGAGCACTCTACTTATTTTGTAGTTTATTCTCCACCGTCATTTAAATTATGACCGTTTCTAAAATGTAGCATTTTCTTTAAACCGTCACATTTCACAAAAAATTAAGATATTGGGGTAAATAAAAAAACAAAGTGTTGGTAACAAATCAGTCTTCTTGATAAACTTAATTGTATGCAGATCTACTAGCAGAATTAACCTACAGGGTTTGTCAAAAGTAGAGGAAAAAATTGTTCTCTTCCCCCCCGTATATCCGGCGAGTACTAAATTACTTTTAGATGTCCGAATAGTAATCTAAAAACTAAGTATTTTATCTAAAAGTTGCTAAAAACTTCAAATAAATAAGCCTCCGCATTTGAAAGTTAGATCATTTTTATATAAATCATTATTTTGAATGGATCAAATTTTAGGTCTGTGAATGTATTTTACTACAAACATTTTTAACTTCAAATTGTTACTTTTGAGTTAAACAAAAAATTACATTTCTAAATTAGTTAAGTTCGTTTCCATATTTAAAGAGACCAGAAAAAACTAAAATTAGTCATGTTTTTGTACAATGATTTTACAGCTAAAATATAACGTTTGAATTGTTATTTTTGAGCAATTTGGAGATAAAAAATGAAACTAAAGGGGTTTTTAAGTAACTTCAATACGTTATAATGAGGATAATTTAATTCCATCTGAATTTTTAAAAGTCATATATTATGTTGGTACTTTTATATATCTGTGCCTATCAGTACCTACCAAAACTAACCAAATGATTATATTTGGTCATAAATATGGACTTGTAAGTACATTTTATTGTAGTGTACACGCATAACATGTAACTTTTAAAAATGTGCTTAGTTTAAAAATAATATAAAAACAGTTAATTTTAGTAATAAAATCATCTAGTAAAAATTAATAGCATATAATTATTTTTTGTGTGCTTTTTCCAAATATGGATACAAATTTAACGACTTGTAGTGTATTCTTATAGGGATAGACAAATTTTTAAATTTTTTGAAAAGATGGAACTGCATTTTGTTTCTTATTAATACCTTAATAGATTATGGTAAGTTGTAGAGAATACATGTGCCAAATTTTAATAACATGGTAAGTTATGAAACAAGAAAGAAATTAGCAAAGTTAATAAAACTACCTGTATCTCGGTTATAAATGACGAAAGAACCATTAAGTAAAGTTATTTTGAATAATATCAGTAGCATAAAAAACTAAGTATTAAAAAAAGAGTGAAGTAAAACTTCTTATATTAATTCACACTAAAATAAAAAAAGACAAATAAAATCCGCGTACATCAATATTTATCGCTACTTGAACATACTATTAAGGTTATAACTCTAAACAGCAAGGCACCGACGATGCACGAACGACGATCGTTTGCAGTCGAAATTGCAGTTCAAGTGAAGGACTAGGCTGTTAAGGTGTTAGGAAATCGAAATTTGTCGTTTTTATGAATTAGCTCATCATATTTTTTATGTTAGGACGAATCGTAAGAAGTGTTAATTATTTATTTTAATCTGTTATTAATTTACTTAAACTTATTCAAATTTATTTAAATTTATTTAAATTTATTTAAATTTATTTAAATTTATTTAAATTTATTTAAATTTATTTAAATTTATTTAAATTTATTTAAATTTATTTAAATTTATTTAAATTCATTTAAATTTATTTAAATTTATTTAAATTTATTTAAATTTATTTAAATTTATTTAAATTTATTTAAATTTATTTAAATTTATTTAAATTTATTTAAATTTATTTAAATTTATTTAAATTTATTTAAATTTATTTAAATTTATTTAAATTTATTTAAATTTATTTAAATTTATTTAAATTTATTTAAATTTATTTAAATTTATTTAAATTTATTTAAATTTATTTAAATTTATTTAAATTTATTTAAATTTATTTAAATTTATTTAAATTTATTTAAATTTATTTAAATTTATTTAAATTTATTTAAATTTATTTAAATTTATTTAAATTTATTTAAATTTATTTAAATTTATTTAAATTTATTTAAATTTATTTAAATTTATTTAAATTTATTTAAATTTATTTAAATTTATTTAAATTTATTTAAATTTATTTAAATTTATTTAAATTTATTTAAATTTATTTAAATTTATTTAAATCTATTTAAATTTATTTAAATTTATTTAAATTTATTTAAATTTATTTAAATTTATTTAAATTTATTTAAATTTATTTAAATTTATTTAAATTTATTTAAATTTATTTAAATTTATTTAAATTTATTTAAATTTATTTAAATTTATTTAAATTTATTTAAATTTATTAATTATTTATTTTAATCTGTTATTAATTTAATTAAACTTATTCAAATTTATTTAAATTTATTTAAATTTATTTAAATTCCAAATATCCATATCCGAAGTAGATTAATTTTAATTTATTTTAATTTATTTTAATTTATTTTAATTTATTTTAATTTATTTTAATTTATTTTAATTTATTTTAATTTATTTTAATTTATTTTAATTTATTTTAATTTATTTTAATTTATTTTAATTTATTTTAATTTATTTTAATTTATTTTAATTTATTTTAATTTATTTTAATTTATTTTAATTTATTTTAATTTATTTTAATTTATTTTAATTTATTTTAATTTATTTTAATTTATTTTAATTTATTTTAATTTATTTTAATTTATTTTAATTTATTTTAATTTATTTTAATTTATTTTAATTTATTTTAATTTATTTTAATTTATTTTAATTTATTTTAATTTATTTTAATTTATTTTAATTTATTTTAATTTATTTTAATTTATTTTAATTTATTTTAATTTATTTTAATTTATTTTAATTTATTTTAATTTATTTTAATTTATTTTAATTTATTTTAATTTATTTTAATTTATTTTAATTTATTTTAATTTATTTTAATTTATTTTAATTTATTTTAATTTATTTTAATTTATTTTAATTTATTTTAATTTATTTTAATTTATTTTAATTTATTTTAATTTATTTTAATTTATTTTAATATATTTTAATTTATTTTAATTTATTTTAATTTATTTTAATTTATTTTAATTTATTTTAATTTATTTTAATTTATTTTAATTTATTTTAATTTATTTTAATTTATTTTAATTTATTTTAATTTATTTTAATTTATTTTAATTTATTTTAATTTATTTTAATTTATTTTAATTTATTTTAATTTATTTTAATTTATTTTAATTTATTTTAATTTATTTTAATTTATTTTAATTTATTTTAGTTTTCATTTTAATTTACTTAAATTTTAAATTATTTTAATCTATTATAATTTATTTTAATTTATTTAAATTTTTTTAATTAATTTATTATAATTTATTATAATTTATTTTATTTTAATTTAATTTATTTTAATATAAATTACAGTCATCGTCCACTCACCCATTGTTGATACACCTTGTAATAATATAGCTGCATATATATTTATTAGTCACAGAGAGTAAATGCATTTAAAAAACTTATTGGCTCTATGCGAAACCCAACAAAAATTTTTGGCAGTTAATGTGTTAACATAAAATAGATCTTAAAATGAGAATCCAAATATATCTAAAATAAATTTTTTGGATGTCACATAACCTAGTGTGTAAAATTCTAATATACTCTATGGTGGATGTCATATAGTCGGGTGAGTAAGTTTTAATATACTGAATGTTGGATGTCAGAGAGTCGAGTGAGTAAATTCTAATATACTTAATGGTGGATGCCAGACAGTCGAGGGACTGAAATATTTAATATACAAAATATACAAAACCAACTGACGCGAGCGCCACCTTCGCATCTATACACTGGAACTAAATATATACATAAAATTGAAAATTAAGCATTATGACATCCAGCTGAAATTTTTTTGGCTTTCTTTTAAACCTCCTTTATGATGTTTAAACCCCAAAAACGTTGTGACATCCGAATTTGGATGTCACATCGCAGACGGATGTTAGAAAGATAGCAACATTTTTGCGACATGATGTCACAAAGTCGGCAGGACGAATCTATATATATATATATATATATATATATATATATATATATATAGATAAAAATATTTCGAGTTAGAAGTATAGGGAAAATGTATATATTTAATTTATCTTCTAAAAATTTACAGAGGTGTTGCAATATAGGTTATACAAAATAAGCGGAAAAAAGCTGTAATAACTAGATAGGAAAGTCATGTGTTGGACACATCAGATATTTATTCATATCACCCAATAAGAGGATTTAAATAACTCGAGAAAATGCTGTTCAAGCAACATCAACATCTTGTTTTCATTTATAATATTTAGATACGTGTAACACTTGAGATAATTCCAAACATAAGGCGTAAATACAAGAAAATTTGGCTAGATTCGGGAGTGCTTAGTTGCACTTTTTTTTACCACCTCCTTTTTATCTCACATTTTAAAAATCAGAAAAAAGAATCTACAACGAACTAAATTAATTTTATAAAACTTTATTTTAAATGCGTATAACATTTCCACTTGAAATATATAATAATCTTACATTAAAGCATAACATACAACATACAACTAATTAGATCCGTCCCTGTGCTTCAGTTGTAGACGTTTATGAATGAATCCCTTTGTTGTGCCGAAAGAGAAAGAATATCAAATTTCTTTAGTTTTTTTGTATGTTGGCGGATGGCTTTTATGCTTTAAAATCACATTATATCTCTTGCTCATACTATACAACTAAAGTAAAAAAAGTTTGGGAAAATGATGCAGCCGAATTAAATAAAATTGGGCCTAAACTTCAAGGAAACTTATATTTGTTTTGAAATCTGTTATTTTATTTCCCGAATTAGAAAATACAATCCAATTGCTCTGTTTTGTAAATAATATTTGTTACTTCATCTATACTTCTACTCATAATTTACCTACAATATAAATGTTTTGTACTTTATTATAGCTTTCTTCAATCAAATTTTTTCCAATTATATCATAAAACGCCATTCTCGGTTAGGTTAAAAATTAAATAATAACAGAAGTAAATTAGCGAATACGAAAATATTTTTAAAGGCCGCCAATATTTTATTGGCCGTTAAAATATAAAGGAATTGTTACAGAATAGACCCCCAAGCATGAAAAAAAATAAATGAAAATATGAAACTCACTTGCTCTTATTACTGATAAATAAAATATCCATTTTTTGCATTATTCTGAAGTTGAGAATCTCATCAACAGCTATGACAATTCTTGAACTTGGTTAGATATATAAATTGTGGATTTTTCTTTTTCTATGCTTACAAAGACGTTGTGCTTTACGTTCACAACGATGTTCGACATGTCCGAATTTCTTGCTTTATTTCAAATCGAGCTGAAGGACCATTAACGTTTATGATTGTATACACACGTGTCTTTTATATCTCAAAATATTTTAAATCGAGTTGAAGGACCATTAACGTTTATGATTGTAAACACACGTGTCTTTTATATCTCAAAATATTCTAAATATAGTATTGGTCATGATATTGAGACATTTTTATCTAATCGTCTGGATACTCAGGTCATGTTTTTTTGTTAATAGGAATAATAAATAAATAAATAAATAAATAAATAAATAAATAAATAAATAAATAAATAAATAAATAAATAAATAAATAAATAAATAAATAAATAAATAAATAAATAAATAAATAAATAAATAAATAAATAAATAAATAAATAAATAAATAAATAAATAAATAAATAAATAAATAAATAAATAAATAAATAAATAAATAAATAAATAAATAAATAAATAAATAAATAAATAAATAAATAAATAAATAAATAAATAAATAAATAAATAAATAAATAAATAAATAAATAAATAAATAAATAAATAAATAAATAAATAAATAAATAAATAATTTATAGGGATGTAACTAATGGAAATTATTGAATTTTTTTATGCATAAACATCTGAACAAAAATGCTGTAAATATATTGCAAATAGTCACCTATATATATATATATATATATATATATATATATATATATATATATATATATATATATATAAAATTGTTTGTCCTGACTGACTGACTGACTGACTGACTGACCTATCGGCGTACAGCCAAAACTACTGAGCCTAGAAAACTGAAATTTGGAACATAGGTTTATTTTATAACGTAAGCATCCGCTAAGAAAGGATTTTTAGAAATTTTATCTTTAAAGGAGGAAAATGGGAGGAAAAGGGGGGAGGGAGCTTTTAATGAAACTCTTTGTTCTTTAAAGTTAAAAACATGAAAATTCGAATTGCAGCTACTGAGTACAAATTAATAATAATGTGTTTTAGGGTTTTTATATTTTTTTCATCTTGAGGGGGGCAAACGGGGGTAAAAGTTTGTATGGGAGTATAACTTTTTTTGTTCTATTTGAAGTTAGAAACATGAAATTTGGAATTACAGCTAATGAGTACAAATTAATAATGACGTGTTTTAGGGTTGTCGGATTTCACATTTTAAGGGGGGAACCGGGGGGGTGAAAGTTAATTTGGAAATATCCATTTTTTAAAGGTAGAAACTTGAAAATTAGAATTGTAGGTTCTCATCATAAATAAATAATGAGGTGTTACATGGTTTTTGGATTTTCACAATTTAAGGGGGGAAAACGGGGGTGAAAATTAATAAAAATTAATAAAAATTAATAAAAATTAATAAAAATTAATAAAAATTAATAAAAATTAATAAAAATTAATAAAAATTAATAAAAATTAATAAAAATTAATAAAAATTAATAAAAATTAATAAAAATTAATAAAAATTAATAAAAATTAATAAAAATTAATAAAAATTAATAAAAATTAATAAAAATTAATAAAAATTAATAAAAATTAATAAAAATTAATAAAAATTAATAAAAATTAATAAAAATTAATAAAAATTAATAAAAATTAATAAAAATTAATTTAAATATAATAAAAATTAATTAATAAAAATTAATAAAAATTAATAATAATTAATGAAAATGACTAAATATAATAAAAATTAACAATCAATCATTTTTTAATTATAAACACGACACCACGCGTGCAAAGCCGCGGGCAAAAGCTAGTCAATAATAAATTTGGTAACTGAAATGTCCTTTAAACCACATAATAAAACATGTCCTGGGTTTAGTAAATACATATTTCTAGATGTTCTTGTAGCAACCAATAGGTGAATATTTCCAACAAAATAAGTCATTTACATAATAAATATTATATTCATGACGAAAGCACGAAAACTAAAGTTAAATTAACACTAAAAGAAACTCAAAAACACTATTAAAATGAGAATATTACCTAACAACAGTTAAAAAATCAGAAATACAAAATCCCTCCCAAAACAAACACATGTAAATAAACAAACATCCTACTTATAGGTGACAAATGACAGGCGCGCGAAAATTAATGTAAATCGCGAATATTTTACTCACGGTCCCTATAGGTACCACTTCTTCTTGATGATATTGATATTAATGATAGTGAAAATTAAAAAAAAAAATACCATTTATTTATTGTTCACTTTTTAATTTTTTTAATATACTAAAATTCTATTTTTAAGTATTGCATGAATTTGTTAACTTTATTAATAATTACTTTTAACATGCATGAACTAAAAACCTTAAAAACCTATAAAACCTAAATAACCTAAAAACCTACTTGTATATTTTTTAATTCTTAGGTTATTCCAACCCTGCTTTTAGCTATCTTTTAACTAATCTAACTCGATTTCAAATGAACGTGAATTAAATTTATATAATTAACTGAAAATGTGATCCCTTTAGCATCCCGTTAATTTTTTTAACCAAAAATGGTATTCTGTATACATAAAGTAAATAAAAATTATTTATTTTAACGGAGTCCCTTAAAAATGACAGGAGAACACTTGTCATTTAAGATTCATTTAAACTAATTTTGAAGGATTAGAAGAATAAATTTGAAAACATAACCAATAACGATACAAATCCTCAATTTTCAATTCAAAACCAAAACATACCTACATACATTAAAAAAAATATCTCGCGCACCAAGAACAACCAAAAACCAAAAAGAGTGGATGATAAACTTTTTAGAACAGTAAAATTTGCTTCACGGTGGGAAAGGAAACCCAATAGATACAACTAAATTAAAAAAAGTTTGGGAAAATGTTGCAGCCGAATTAAATAAAATTGGGCCCAAACTTCTAGGAAAATTATATTTGTTTTGAAATCTGTTATTTTATTTCCCGAATTAGAAAATACAACCCAATTGCTCTGTTTTGTAAATTATATTTGTTACTTCATTTATACTTTTACTCATAATTTACCTACAATATAAATGTTACTTTATTATAGCTTTCTTCAATCAAATTTTTTCCAATTATATCATAAAACAACATTCTCGGTTACGTTAAAAATTAAAGGTGAATTTTAACATCCTTTTAAAAATTATTATTATTAGAGGATTATTTTAAAGGAATCCGTTTAAATAATGACAGAAGTACATTAGCGAATACGAAAATATTTGTAAAGGCAGCCAATATTTTAATGGTCGTTAAAATATAAAAGAATTGTTATAGAATAGACCCCTAAGTATGAAAAAAAATAAATGAAAAGAAAATATAAAACTCACTTGCTCTTATTACTGATAAATAAAATATCCATTTTCTTCGTTATTCTCAAGTTGAGAATCTCATCAACAGCTATGACAATTCTTGAACTTGGTTAGATATATAAATTGTGGGTTTTTCTTTTTCTATGCTTACAAAGACGTTGTGCTTTACGTTCACAACGATGTTCGACATGTCCGATTTCTTGCTTTATTTTAAATTTAGCTGAAGGACCATTAACGTTTATGATTGTATACACACGTCTCATTTAGCGAGAGTTGCATCACACCCAATATAAATTTCAAAATATTTTAAATGTAGTGGTCATAACCTTGAGACATTGTAGTTTTATCGGAAAGTGTTATCTAATCGTCTGGATACTCAAGGTTATGTGTTTTTTTGTTAATAGGAAATGATGTAAATATATTGCAAGTGGTGCAAATAAATCTGTAGGTAGAGTACCTATACCTATAGATTATTTCATCGGAAGACATTCGCGATGGGATAATTCGAATTAAAAATCCTCGGTATTTCAATTATCAAAATCCTCGGTATATTCCGATTATCATAATCCGAGGATTCGTACTCGGTTAAATATTCGGTATTATTTCCTGATGTCTGGATAATCGAGAATCGAGTTCGGCGACGCGTCGTATCATCGGTCCTCAAATCTTCGGATTCGGAATGGGTTCGCGCCATGGAGGTATACCTTCTACCACCTTGGTGCGCGCTCAAGCTCAAAATCAAATACAAATCGGGAGTGCGAAACACCTTGTCCGAGTCCTACTGACGATTTATATTGGTTAGAAAAAGATGGAGATGGACGATACATTTGGGACTCTATTCAATTGAATAGGTCAGGAATTGTAAAATTTTAATAATTTTTAATGATTCCTAGTGAAATATAATAATAAAGTGTGAATATGGAGATTAATAATTTAAATAAGAGCTAGAGCCAAGAGAATTTTATTGAAGACACAAGTGGATGAAGGGCCTATGTAGCAAAATAATTTTTACGAGATATTTCTAGTTAAAGTTTATTGTTTGGCAGTTATTCCCTAGTACATGGGTCCTTTATCCACTTGCAACTTCTATATTTGATGATATATTGTCACGGAAGACATTTTAAACGAATTTTAGGTACATAAGCCCTTCATTCACAGAAAAACACCATTTAAAAAAATGTTACATAGGCCCTTCATCCACTTGTCTTCTATTATGAAAACTGCTTACAGATTATGGTGAAATTCAATAATTAATTATGGTACAATCGGCAACACTGAATTCTCAGAATTAATTATCCTTTCTCCATACTTTTGGATGAATTCGAGTCCACATTCGAGGTGCCTGCGACGAAGCGAAGCAGAATGAATGATGACAGCAGACAGAGACAATCCAGCGAGACGTGTAACTCAATGTATTTTTTTGTTCGGTAAAAGTTATTTGGGCGATTG